>CM031244.1:434207420-434440623 GCA_018340775.1 Taxus wallichiana var. yunnanensis | reverse complement strand
TTGGATGTGACTCATCACATTTTGATCGTTGTGTGTTCTCAACCATCATGGTCTTCCTTGTGTGACATACGACATTTAACCAACAAAAAATATGACACTTACATGTCACTTCATCTCATATCTACCCAAGTTTGAGCAAGTAACCAAAGTTTCACTTAAGCCTTTCTAACCCATTACATGCCCCACTTTGTAAGATGTTGTAAGTGCATAATACTCCCATTATGATGCACAAGCTTGACCTTTGTGCCATGCTTCAACACTTCTACACCTAGGGAGTAACTCCAACCTTTATGCAAGATGACTACTATATATAAGAACAAAAGGCGCAACCCGCAATGCTTTTTGTCCTTGTCGCAAACATCGAATCCACATCAACAACTTTTCAGGTGGAGAAGGGTTGAGTTTTTTCCAATGTGATGGAAAGTGGGGTGTGTTTTCCGCCACGTTGAAAAACACACGGTATTTTTCAGCAGTTTCAAAACCCCGACCACGTTCTCAAAAAGGCGCAACCTGCCGTGCTCTTCCTCCTTGTCACAAACATGGAATCCGATCAACAACTTGCCAGGTTGAGAAGGGTTGAGAATTTTCTAATTCGATGGAAAGTGGGGTGCGTTTTCGCTACGTTGAAAAAGCGACGCGTGTTTTCAACAGTTGTAAAACACCGACCTCATTCTCCAAAAGTGCAACCCGCATGGTGCTCTTCCTCCTTGTCGTAAACATCGAATCCACATCAATATCTTGTCGGTGGAGAAATGTTGAGTTTTTTCCAATGCGATGAAAAGTGGGGTGTGTTTTTTGCCACGTTGAAAAACACACGGTGTTTTTCAGTAGCTTCAAAACCCCAACCACGTTCTCCAAAAGGCGCAACCCGCTGCGCTCTTCCTCCTTGTCGCAAACATGGAATCCACATCAACAAATTTTCAGGTGGAGAAGGGTTGAGATTTTTCCAATGCGATGGAAAGTGGGGTGCGTTTTCCGCCACGTTGAAAAATGCACAGTGTTTTTCAGCAGTTTCAAAACCCCGACCTCGTTCTCCAAAAGGCGTAACCCGTGGTGCTCTTCCTCCTTGTCGCAAAAATGGGCTCCACATAAAATACTTGTCAGGTGGAGAAGGGTTGAGTTTTTTCCAATGCGATGGAAAGTGGGGTGTGATTTCCGCCACGTTGAAAAATGCATGGTGTTTTTCAAAGCGGTTTCAAAACCCCGACCACGTTCTCTAAAAGGCGTAAACTGTCGCGCTCTTCCTCCTTGTCGCAAACATGGAATCCACATCAACAACTTGTTAGGTGGAGAAGGGTTGAGATTTTTCCAATGCGATGGAAAGTGGGGTGCGTTTTTCTACCACGTTGAAAATACATAGTGTTTTTCAGCATTCTGGCTCCAACCCCGACCTCATTCTCCAAAAGGTGCGACCATGCGGTGCTCTTCCTCCTTATCGAAAACACGGAATCCACATCAAAAACTTTTCAGGTTGAGAAGGGTTGAGATTTTTCCAATGCGATGGAAAGTGGGGTGCGTTTTTTGCCATGTTGAAAAACACACGGTGTTTTTCAACAGTTACAAAGCCCCGACCTCGTTCTCCAAAAGGTGCAACCCGTGGTGCTCTTCCTCCTTGTCATAAACATTGAATCCACATCAAAAACTTGTCAGGTGGAGAAGGGTTGATTTTTTTTAAATGTAATGGAAAGTGGGGTGTATTTTCTGCTAAGTTGAAAAACACATGGTGTTTTTTAAGCAGCTTTCAAAACCCCGAACACGTTCTCCAAAGGTGCAACCCGCCGCACTCTTCCTCCTCGTGTCGAAAACATGGAATCCACATCAACAAATTGTCAAGTGGAGAAGGGTTGATATTTTTCCAATGCGATGGAAATTGGGGTGTGTTTTCCTCCACGTTGAAAAATGCATGGTGTTTTTCAAAAGTTGCAAAACCCCGACCTCATTCTCCAAAAGGTGAAATCCGCGGTGCTCTTCCTCCTTCTCGTAAACATGGACTCCACATCAACTACTTGTCAGGTGGAGAAGGGTTGATTTTTTCCAATGTGATGGAAAGTGGGGTGTGATTTCCACCACGTTGAAAAATGCATGGTGTTTTTCAATAGTTTCAAAACCCCGACCACGTTCTCCAAAAGGTGCAACCCACCACGATCTTCCTCCTTGTCATAAACATTGAATCCACATCAACAACTTGTTAGGTGGAGAAGGGTTTATATTTTTCCAATGCGATGGAAAGTGGGGTACGTTTTCACCACGTTGAAAAACACACAGTGTTTTTCAGCAGTTTCAAAACCCCGACCACGTTCTCTAAAAGGCACAACCCACCACACTCTTCCTCCTTGTCGCAAACATGGAATCCACATCAACAACTTGTCAGGTGGAGAAGGGTTGAGATTTTTCCAATGTGATGGAAAGTGGGGTGTGATTTCCACCACGTTGAAAAATGCACGATGTTTTTCAGCAGTTTGAAAACCTAACCACGTTCTCCAAAAGGCACAACCCGTGGTGCTCTTCCTCCTTATCGCAAACATGGACTCCACATCAACTACTTGTCAGGTGGAGAAGGGTTGAGTTTTTTCCAATGCGATGGAAAGTGGGGTGTGATTTCCACCACGTTGAAAAATGCACGGTGTTTTTCAACAGTGTGAAAAACCATTTATACATTTACACCATAACAATTACATTAAATCTGTATAACATTGCAAATAAAGTATGAGAAGATGAGAAGTTATACTTGAACCAAAAAAAACTATTTTGTAGTCTTCATGAATGGTAACACACATTTAAATTAAGATCATTCCATTGTAATGTGTACCCAAATTATGAAAATTACATGCTTCAATGAGAACTTGAAATTTGAATTCTCTATCAAATGTACATTAACTAAAATAACATTCACAATACTCAGTACATTTTAAATCTTATTCCAATTTAAATCTTTTTATTAGACTTTAAAACCTTCTTATTTTTATTATGATTTGATGGTATAAATATTATTAACTCTTTCAAAAACTAGAATATACATTTAACCAACCCCTTTTGATGTCAAAGGTCACATGGAAAGTGTCATTTTATTACAAAGTCATATTTTATGTCAAAGGTCACTTGGACAATCTTCAATGTGAGTGACAAGTACTTTTCCTCAATAGACGCCTTGGCAGGATGTACATCTTCTCCAAAGGTGTAACCCACAGTGATTTTCCTTCTCCTTTTAAACATTGACTCCACATCAACTACTTGTCAGACAGAGAGGGGTTGAAGTTTTCCAAAGCGATGAAAAACAAGGTGTGTTTTTCGCCACGTTGAAAAACGCACGGTGTTTTTCAACACTTTGAAAAACCTGATCCCGTTCTCCAAAAGGTGCAATCCCGGTGCTTTTACTTCTTGTTGTTAACATTGAATCCACAAAAACTACTCATCAAGTGGAGATGGGTTGAATTTTTCCAAAGAGATGAAAAACAGGTCGTGTATTCCGCCACGTTGAAAAATGCACGTGTGTTTTCAACACTTTGAAAAACATGATCCAGTTCTCCAAAAGGGGAAACCCGTGGTGATTTTACGTCTCCTTGTAAAAATTGACTCCACATAAACTACTTATGAAGTGGAGAGGGGTTTAATATTTACAAAGCGATGAAAAATAGAGTGTGTTATTCACCACGTTGAAAAAACGCATGCGGTTTTTTAGCATTTTAAAAAATGCAATCCCATTCTCCAACAGGAGTAACCCGCGGTGATTTTCCTTCTCCTTGTAAACATTTACTCCACATCAAAGAATTATTAGGTGGAGAGTGGTTTAATTTTTCCAAAGTGATGAAAAACAAGTCGTGTATTCCATCACGTTGAAAAGCACACGGTTTTTCAAAGCATTTTGAAAATTGTAATCTCGTTCTCCAAAAGGTGTAACCCGCGGTGCTTTTCATTCTTATTGTAAACATTGACTCCATGTTAAATACTTATCAGGTGGAGAGGGATTGAATTTTTCCAAAGCAATGAAAATAGAGTTTGTTTTTCGCCAAGTTGAAAAACGCATGATGTTTTTCAGCATTTTGAAAATCGCAATCCCATTCTCCAAAAGGTGTAACCCACGGTGATTTTCCTTCTCATTGTAAACATTGAATCCACATCAAATACTTATAAAGTGGAGAGGGTTTGAATTTTTCCAAAGCGATGAAAAATAGGTCGTGTATTCCACCACGTTGAAAAATGCACGGTGTTTTTCAACATTTTGAAAATCACAATTCCGTTCTCCAAAAGGTGTAACCCGCAGTGCTTTTCCTTATCCTTGTAAAAATTGACTCCACATCAACTAATTATCAGGTGGAGAGGGGTTGAATATTTCTAAAGTGATGAAAAATAGAGTGTGTTATTCGCCACATTGAAAAACACACAGTGTTTTTCAACATTTTGAAAAACGCAATCCCGTTCTCCAAAAGGTGTAACCTGCAGTGATTTTCCTTCTCCTTATAAACATTGAATCCACATCAACTACTTATCAGGTGGATAGGGGTAGAATAATTCCAAAGTGATGAAAAATAGAGTGTGTTATTCACCACGTTGAAAAATGCACGGTGTTTTTCAGCATTTTGAAAATCGCAATCCCGTTATCCAAAAGGTGTAACCCTGATGATTTTCCTTCTCCTTGTAAATATTGTGTCCACATCAACTACTTATCAGGTGGAGAGGGATTGAATCTTTCCAAAGTGATGAAAAATAGAGTGTGTTTTGTGCCACGTAGAGTATAACAGTATGTCCATAACCTCATATTGGTGGTGTGCATATATCTACCAATATCTAAAGATGATTTGGAATTTGGCACAAGGAAAGAACTTTAAACTTTTACCATGAACTTCTTTCTGTAGATGTGTGATGTACACACATGACATCAAGGAGTGCAAGAGTTTGAAATCACTTATTAAGAATTATAGGGAATGTAACCTTTCGTGTTTGAGCTAATTATTTGTTCACACATTCTCGATGATCTATGTAGGCTACATATATAGATTTTGTAGAGGGGTCCTATTTTCTAATGTATACATCATAGCCTTAGTGATTGATCTCATGGGAATAGGTATTGTACTGACATCCATAATACTTATTAGTTGTTAAATATTGGTAATTGTAATGTTGTGAATGTTTAATGAAAGTTGAAGCTATAAAAATTATGTGATATCATACTCTAACTCTCAATTTGGAATATGGGGGCAAGTGCCTCTGCAAAGACAGGAATCGGTGTGTGTTGGGGCTTGCCCCTTAGGATGCCACATCGATACGCCCAACTATCGTTGCGTGATGAAGGGGCTTGCCCCTTAGAATTTCGCATCAATAGTTGGGTGGTAGACTGTGCTGAGCAGAGGTTTTTAAAGTTGCCCACCGACCTTCCACTCAGAAATGCACCCTCCCATAATATCACAACCATCCCTTTTGCAATGGACGGTTGTGATATTATGGGAGGGTGCATCTTGGGTGAAGGATAGCCATTGGCATTTATCGATACTTCAATTTTTCATGGTTATTGTGATTATTTTATCATATTGGATGACATATATTTGATTTGACATGTCACTGTACTAACGTTAATTGTATATTTTGTTTGTAATAGTTAATCTTTTGTAATTGTTTGTGGGCATGATGTTGTAACTCATTTGTGTGCATATATATATATATATATATATATATATATATATATTTGTTATTAGTTGTTAAATATTGGTAATTGTAATGTTGTGAATGTTTAATGAAAGTTGAAGCTATAAAAATTATGTGATATCATACTCTGACTATCAATTTGGCATATGGGGGCAAGTGCCTCTCTGCAAAGACAAGATTGGTGGTGCATGCTAAAGGGGCTTGCCCCTTAGGATGCCACATCGATACGCCCAACTATCGTTGCGTGATGAAGGGGCTTGCCCTTTAGGATTCCACATTGATAGATGGGCGGTAGAGCTCATCTTTGAGCGAGAGGTTTTTAAAGTTGTCCGCCACATTCCACTCGAAATGCACCCTCCCATAATATCACAACCATCCCTTTTACAATTAATAGTTGTGATATTATGGGAGGAATATCTTGGGTGAAGGATAGCCATTGCCATTTATTGATACTTCAATTTTTCATGGTTATTGTGATTATTTTATCATATTGGATGGCATATATTTGATTTGACATGTACCGTACTAACATGAATTGTATATTTTTGTTTTGTACTAGTTACTCTTTTGTGCACTAAATATGAATACCGTGAGCCTAATATCTCACGATCATGTTTGTAAAATGGAGAGATACGAAAATACAAGTTTCCGCGTAAATTGAAGATGAAGGGTGTTCACATAAAAAGTTTGATAGTTTTTAGCTAAATGTCACATTATTTGTCACATTATAGATGACCATATTGTGATATAGTTGTGCACTGGAAGCAATAGGCAGCCGTATAAATAGTTATTTTCCTTGCATTTCAATACTAGTCTTTTATACATGTGGCTTTTGAATTAGACAAAAATTTGAATGCTTCCAATGTTTTAAGATGGTATTCATGTTGATGATGAATCACAAGTCAAAATTTATTTTGGTAAGTATGAAATAAGTATTTCATTAACGATACAAAACTGCATGTAATAATTTTTAGGATGGGAAGGAGGCCCAAATGGCAGAGCATGATCGATCTTCCTGTCCAAGAGATTACAGAGGAAAAGAGTTAGTTTTCATATGATGACCTAGAATGGACACCAATAGGGGATGAGCCGAGCATCGACATTTGTGCCGCCATACCGCTCACAAGACTACATGCATTTCTAAAGGGGGAAGGTTCTAACGAAATTTTTGAGACTACCTTCGCCCGCACACATCACACGTCAACAAATATAGAAAATCCAAAACCACAAACAACCAAGTCATATTCTAGGTTTGGAAATTCACTAACAAAATATTTTTTGTACGTTCTTTTCGTAAATAGTTGTATAACATTTGATGTTACCATTTTTAATGCAGCTATTGGTGTTCGTATGGTCCAAGCGACAATAGAAATAAGTTAGTAACAAGTGACAAAGTGAGTAGGTGTATAATTAAAAGGGGTTGCCAATGTCATTTCAATGTGAAGGTTTTTTATGGGAGACCGACAATGGCGATAATATTATACAACCAACCGTTTCATTGTGATGTAAATGGTGAGTGTTGTCATGGGAAGAATGAAAATACCATTAATGATCCTCGTCTAAATGTTGCCCCGTACTTATCTGATGAATGCAAAACTTATATTGAGAGTCTTTTGTTAATGGGAGTCACCGTGGACATGGTGTACGATAAATATATAGAGGATCCATCAAACATGGGTATATCAAGCAGGAGAGACGAATACATGACAAGAAAGGATGTGGTGAACGCGTGGAAAAGAGTTCACTGCAGAAGGTCTCAAAAGCATTCTGATGATGCCATGAGCATGAACTTATGGCATGCGGAGGAAAGAGACATATTTTTCTACTATCAACGCCCAAATGGAACCACCGTTCCATTCATCATGGGGTTGCAAACACCGTGGATGTGCGAGAGAATGGTTCAACATTCGCACAATTCCATAATCTCCATGGACTCGATGTTTGCTACCAAAAAATATGGTGTAAGTAATTGGAATGAATTTTGAAATGATGTGTAATTTACGTATCATTAATATTATTCTTTTTCTGTTATATTAAACTTTGTGTTACCATTTGATGTCATATTTCTTGTAGTACCAATTATACACATTGCTTGTTTTTTACGAGCAAGAAGCGGGGTGCCCGTAGCATGGGCCATCTCTTCGAGGAATAAAATCGAATATATTTATGGGTGGTTGGCGGAAGTCCAAAAATGAGGAAAACGCCTTCATGCTGATTGGAAGATCAATGCATTCATTACGGATGATGTGTCGGCTAAAATCCAAGCCATCAGGTGTGTTTTTGGTTTTCATGTAGTGCTATGCTTATGGCACGTGCGCAGGGCATGGTTGAAAAATGTGCACAAGTATTGTAGCAAAGAGACTAGGTGGAAGATTTTTGAGAGACTAGGTACCATCATGTATGGTTCAGAAATTCATCACGAGCACACATTTCAAATCATTGAAGACTTCTTTAATGAATTCAAAGAGGAAACTAAGTTCCTCAAGTACTTCAGGAATACATGGTGTGAGAGCAAAGAACATGTTGGTGAGTGCAATCCTTTGTGTGTTTCCTTATTAATTATCATCAATTATAATTCTTGGTTTATAATGTCACTGATTTTCAATCTGTGTCGCTTGACAGCTATGTGGGCAACAAATTTTAGAAACTTCTCCCATGCGAATCAAGAAACAAATGCATCTATCAAGTCCTACCATTGTTTTTTGAAGACTAAATACTTGTGTGATAGACAAAAGAAATGTACTCGCCGGATGGACTATTTGTTCTACACACTTGTGTACAAGGTGGAGCCATTTTACAAACACAAGAGGAAGTTACAAAAATCTGGCTTCTTGACCAATTTCAAAAATAAAGACATCTATTGACAGTGGTTGAGAGAGAAAAGAGTATTCCTGATACTGATTACCTTGCAATTGCACCTGATTGCAATCAATTGTGGGTTAGGAGCCAAACAACTAGAAGCTCATGGTATTTGGTAATGAAATGCGGAGCCTTGGATGTTTGCGAATGTGCTTGGGCTATTAGAGGAAACACATGTAAGCACGTGTTGAAGGCGTTGGATTTTCACAAGCAATATGTGTCGATGTCATCATATCAAGCACCAAAAGTGACAGGTAATTCAATGCCATCATATGTTACCGTTGTATATTGCTAAGCATAAGTCGTAATGAAATAAGCATCGTGTTGAATTTATTTTCATTTCACGTGCAAGAGGCAATACTTATGGGGAGACAAATAGGGTAAATGAAGACGTTCCCGACACGGCCCTCTTCATCATATACAACATCGACATCAGAAGTTAAAGGTAATTTAATGTCATCGTATGTGGAAAGTAGTCATATATATATTGCTAAGCATAAGTCGTAACAAAATAAGCATCATGTTGAATTTATTTTCATTTCACGTGCGGAGGAAATACTTATGGGGAGAAAAGCGAGGTAAATGAATACATGGCCCCCCCTCTTTGTCATATCCAACATCAGAATTTGAAGGTAATTTAATGTCATCGTATGTGGCAAGTAGTCATATAGATTGTTAAGAATAAGTCATAACGAAATAAGCATCGTGTTGAATTTCTTTTCATTTCACGTGCAAGAGGCAATACTTATGGGGAGACAAGCAGGGTAAATGAAGACATGTTTCGACACGGCCCCTCTTCGTCGTATCCAACATCAGAAGTTGAAGGTAATTTAATGTCATCGTATGTGGCAAGTAGTCATATAGATTGCTAAGAATAATTAAATAGCAAATAAGCATCGTGTTGAATTTATTTTCATTTCACGTGCAGGGAGGCAATACTTATGGGGAGACAAGCGGGGTAAATGAAGACACATTCGACACAACCCCTCTTTTTGTATCCAACATCGAAGTTGAAGGTAATTTAATGTCATCGTATGTGGCAAGTAGTCATATAGATTGCTAAGAATAAGTTGTAACGAAATAAGCATCGTGTCGAATTTCTTTTCATTTCATGTGCAGGAGGCAATACTTATGGGGAGACAAGCGGGGTAAATGAAGACACATTCCGACACGGCCCCTCTTCGTCATATCCAACATCATAAGTTGAAGGTAATTTAATGTCATTGTATGTGGCAAGTAGTCATATAGATTACTAAGACTAAATTGTAACGAAATAAGCATCATGTTGAATTTCTTTTCATTTCTCGTCAATAGCCAATACCTATACAGAGACAAGCACCAGAAACGATGGCATGTTATGGGATGGCCCCTCCTCACCACCTTGACACTCACTGACAGTTGATGGTTAGTTGTGTATAAATAAATAATTTTCTATAATGTCTTATCCGTCACAGGAACTCCTAAAACAGTTGGGGCTGGTGGTTTCTTTAGATAAGCGAACCAGATTTTATGGAACACGCATCCAAAGAATTCTTGAAGTCAATCTTTGATACACGACTGAGTATAGATGAACATAAAAAACATTCTTTGAATGTGTTCAAAGGTTTAGGAGAGACCTAGAAGCATCAAATATGTTGGATGTTGCTTTCAAAGGAGATGTCAATGAGATTGCCACCACCCACATGCATCCATGGTTTAGTGCGAGTAAAAAATGCCACCGCAGTGTGAGTAAGAGGCCTAGTCATTGTAGAAGATTTGAACAATCACGCTGAAGACTACGAATGCTTCCAATTTCCCAATGAAAATCGTGCAAAGAGGAGAAAAACCACACAAATGGATCATACAAGTTAAAACATTGAACTATTAGTGTGAACTATTCGCAACAAATTTTAATTGTGGAGGTGAAGACTAACATATTGATCATTTATTTTGCAGGTGGTTCAAATGCAGCTGAAACATCTCCCTTGCCGCTTATCTTTTAGCAATTTAGCATCTGCGCAAGGTGTGTATTGAATTTCCTTAATATCATAACATTTTTTTACTATATGTAAGGTAAAAATCCTTTGATACCTTGTCTAATATTTAATTCGTTGTGTTGCAGATGCAACGGATATGCAAATGGTGTATCTTACAGAATGAGCAGGTTGAGCTTTGGAAAGTAAATGTATGGCATGTTCAGTGGGCCTAAATTATAATTGTAAACATTGCCAATTCATGTATAGGAGATTGTACATTGCGTATATTTAAAATACATAAATATGGAACGTGTACAACTGACCTACTCTTTGACTATTTTTAGAGTGTTTTAAAAAAGTGCTTGGTGGTGTTAGCCAACGTAGAACCGCTCACGTAATATATGGATAGTATACAATATTTTAACAAATAGAAAGTTGATGTAATTACGATGAAAATATGTAATCAACAGTAAAAAATTATCATGTTGAAATTTAATTGCTACTATCAAAGTGCTGAAAAATAAACCTTTTTCAACACTATATAAAATATTTCAACACGTTGAAAAATACACGGTGTTTTTAAGCACTTTGAAAAACGTGACCCCATTCTCCAAAAGGCGCAACCCACGGTGCTCTTCCTTCTTGTTGTAAACATTGACTCCACATCAACTACTTGTTAGGTGGAGAAGGGTTCAATTTTTCAAAGTGATAGAAAGTGGGGTGCATTTTTCACCACATTGAAAAACACACTGTTTTTCAAAGACTTTAAAAACGTGACCCGTTCACCAAAAGGCGCAACTGTGGTGCTCTTCCTTCTTGTTGTAAACATTGACTCCACATCAACTACTTGTCAGGTGGAGAAGGGTTCAATTTTTCCAAAGTGATGGAAAAATGGGTGTGATTTCCACCACGTTGAAAAACGCACGGTATTTTTCAGCAGTTTGAAAACCCCACCACGTTCTCCAAAAGGAGAAACCCGTTGTGTTCTTCCTTCTCGTTGTAAACATTGAATCCACATCAACTACTTGTTAGGTGGAGAAGGGTTCAATTTTTCAAAGCGATAGAAAGTGGGGTGCGATTTCCGCCACGTTGAAAAATGCATGGTGTTTTTAAGCAGTTTGAAAACCCCCACCACGTTCTCCAAAAGGTGCAACCCATGGTGTTCTTCCTTCTCATTGTAAATATTGAATCCACATCAACTGATTTTCAAGTGGAGAAGGGTTCAATTTTTCCAAAGCGATGGAAAAATGGGTGCGATTTCTACCACGTTGAAAACGCACTGTGTTTTTCAGCAATTCGAAAACCCCACCACGTTCTCCAAAAGGCGCAACCTGCGGTGCTCTTCCTCCTTGTCGCAAACATCGAATCCACATCAAAAACTTGTCTGGTGGAGAAGGGTTGAGTTTTTTCCAATGCGATAGAAAGTGGGGTATAATTTCCGCCATGTTGAAAAACGCATAGTGTTTTTCAGCACTTTGAAAAACGTGACCCCGTTCACCAAAAGGCGCAACCACGGTGCTCTTCCTTCTTGTTGTAAACATTGACTCCACATCAACTACTTGTCAGGTGGAGAAGGGTTCAATTTTTCCAAAGCGATGGAAAAATGGGTGCGATTTCTGCCACGTTGAAAAATACATGGTGTTTTTCAGCAGTTAAAAACCCCACCACGTTCTCCAAAAGGAGCAACCCACGGTGTTCTTCCTTCTCGTTGTAAACATTGAATCCACATCAACTACTTGTCAAGTGGAGAAGGGTTCAATTTTTCAAAGTGATAGAAAGTGGGGTGCAATTTCCGCCATGTTGAAAATGCATGCGGTGTTTTTCAACGGTTAAAAACCCCACCACGTTCTCCAAAAGGTGCAACCCGCGGCGTTCTTCCTTCTCGTTGTAAATATTGAATCCACATCAACTAATTTTCAAGTGGAGAAGGGTTCAATTTTTCCAAAGCGATGGAAAAATAGGTGCGATTTCCGCCACATTGAAAAATGCACGGTGTTTTTCAGCAGTTAAAAACCCCCACCACGTTCTCCAAAAGGCGCAACCCATGGTGCTCTTCCTCCTTGTCACAAACATTGAATCCACATCAACAACTTGTCTGGTGGAGAAGGGTTGAGTTTTTTCCAATGCGATAGAAAGTGGGGTGCGATTTCCACCACATTGAAAAATGCACGGTGTTTTTTAGCACTTTGAAAAACGCAACCCCATTCACCAAAAGGCACAACCCGCGTGCTCTTCCTTCTTGTTGTAAACATTGACTCCACATCAACTACTTGTCAAGTAGAGAAGGGTTCAATTTTTCCAAAGCGATGGAAAAATGGGTGTGATTTCCACCACATTGAAAAACATATGGTATTTTTTTCAGCGGTTAAAAACCCCCACCACGTTCTCCAAAAGGAGCAACTCGCGGTGTTCTTCCTTCTCATTGTAAACATTGAATCCACATCAACTACTTATCAGGTGGAGAAGGGTTCAAATTTTTAAAGCGATAGAAAGTGGGGTGCGATTTCGCCCACGTTGAAAAACGCATACGGTGTTTTTCAAAGCGGTTCTGAAAACCCCACCACGTTCTCCAAAAGGCGCAACCCGTGGTGTTCTTCCTTCTCGTTGTAAACATTGAATCCACATCAACTACTTTTCAAGTGGAGAAGGGTTCAATTTTTCCAAAGCGATGGAAAAATGGGTGCGATTTCTGCCATGTTGAAAAACACACGGTGTTTTTTAGCAGTTCGAAAACCCCAACCATGTTCTCCAAAAGGCGCAACCCGCGGTGCTCTTCCTCCTTGTCGCAAACATCGAATCCACATCAACAACTTGTCAGGTGGAGAAGGGTTGAGTTTTTTCCAATGCGATAGAAAGTGGGGTGTGATTTCCGCCATGTTGAAAAATGCACGGTGTTTTTCAGCACTTTGAAAAACGTGACCCCGTTCACCAAAAGGCGCAACCCGTAGTGATCTTACTTCTTGTTGTAAACATTAACTCCACATCAACTACTTGTCAAGTGGAGAAGGGTTCAATTTTTCCAAAGTGATGGAAAAATGGGTGTGATTTCTGCCACGTTGAAAAATACACGGTGTTTTTAAGGTTGAAAAACCCCCACCACGTTCTCCAAAAGGCGCAACCTGCCATGCTCTTCCTTCTTGTTGTAAACATTGACTCCACATAAACTACTTGTCAGGTGGAGAAGGGTTCAATTTTTCAAAGCGATAAAAAGTGGGGTGCAATTTTTTCCACGTTGAAAAACACACGAGTTTTTAGCACTTTCAAAATCGTGACCCGTTCACCAAAAAGGCGCGACCCACGGTGCTCTTCCTTCTTGTTGTAAATATTGAATCCACATCAACTACTTGTCATGTGGAGAAGGGTTCAATTTTTCAAAGCGATAGAAAGTGGGGTGTGATTTCTACCACGTTGAAAAATGCACGGTGTTTTTCAGCACTTTGAAAATCGTGACCCCGTTCACCAAAAGGCGCAACCCACGGTGCTCTTCCTTCTTATTGTAAACATTGACTCCACATCAACTACTTGTCAGGTGGAGAAGGGTTCAATTTTTTCAAAGCAATAGAAAGTGGGGTGCGATTTCCGTCATGTTGAAAAACGCACGGAGTTTTCAAAGCACTTTCAAAATCGTGACCCGTTCACACCAAAAGGTGCAACCCGCAGTGCTCTTCCTTCTTGTTGTAAACATTGACTCCACATAAACTACTTGTCAGGTGGAGAAGAGTTCAATTTTTTCAAAGCGATAGAAAGTGGGGTGTGATTTCCGCCACGTTGAAAAATGCACGAGTTTTTCAACACTTTCAAAATCGTGACCCGCTCACCAAAAGGCGCAACCCACGGTGCTCTTCCTTCTTTTTAAACATTGACTCCACATCAACTACTTGTCGGTGGAGAAGGGTTCATTTTTTCAAAGCGATAGAAAGTGGGGTGCGATTTCTGCCACGTTGAAAAATGCACGATGTTTTTCAACAGTTTAAAAACCCCACCACGTTCTCCAAAAGGCGCAACCTGCCGTGCTCTTCCTTCTTGTTGTAAACATTGACTCCACATAAACTACTTGTTAGGTGGAGAAGGGTTCAATTTTTTCAAAGCGATAAAAAGTGGGGTGTAATTTTTCCACGTTGAAAAATGCACGGAATTTTTTACAACTTTCAAAATCATGACCCGTTCACCAAAAGGCGCAACCCATGGTGCTCTTCCTTCTTGTTGTAAATATTGACTCCACATCAACTACTTGTCAGGTGGAGAAGGGTTCAATTTTTTCAAAGTGATAGAAAGTGGGGTGTGATTTCCGCCACGTTGAAAAACGCATGGTGTTTTTCAGCAGTTCAAAAACCCCCACCACATTCTCCAAAAGGCGCAACCCGTCATGCTCTTCCTTCTTGTTGTAAACATTGACTCCACATCAACTACTTGTCAAGTGGAGAAGGGTTCAATTTTTCAAAGCGATAGAAAGTGGGGTGCGATTTCCGCCATGTTGAAAAATGCACAGTGTTTTTTCAGCACTTTGAAAAATGTGACCCCGTTCACCAAAAGGCGCAACCCACCGTGCTCTTCCTTCTTGTTGTAAACATCGAATCCACATCAACAACTTGTCTGGTGGAGAAGGGTTCAATTTTTTCAATGTGACGGAAAGTGGGGTGCGTTTTCCGCCACGTTGAAAAACACACGGTGTTTTTCAGCAGTTTGAAAACCCCCACCACGTTCTCCAAAAGGCGCAACTCACCATGCTCTTCCTCCTTGTCGCAAACATCGAATCCACATCAACAACTTGTCTGGTGGAGAAGGGTTGAGTTTTTCCAATGCGACGGAAAGTAGGGTGTGTTTTCCGCCACGTTGAAAAACGCACAGTGTTTTTCAGCAGTTCAAAACCCCACCACATTCTCCAAAAGGCGACCCACGGTGTTCTTCCTTCGTTGTAAAGATTGAATCCACATCAAGTGCTTTTCAAGTGGAGAAGGGTTGATTTTTTCCAATGTGATGGAAAAATGGGTGTAATTTCGCCACTTTGAAAAATGCACGGTGTTTTTTCGGTAGTTTGAAAAACCATTTATACATTTACACCATAACATTTACATTGAATCTATATAACATTGCAAATAAAGTATGAGAAGTTACACTTGAACCAATGAAAACTATTTTGTAGTCTTAATGAATGGTAACACACATTTAAACTAAGATCATTCCATTGTAATGTATACGCAGTATGAAAATTACATGCTTCAATGAGAACTTGAAATTCGAATTCTCTATAAAATGTACATTAACTAAAAGTAACATTCACAATACTCGCACATTTTAAATCTTATTCCAATTTAAATCTTTTTATTAGACTTTAAAACCTTCTTATTTTTTATTATGATTTGATGGTATAAATATTATTAACTCTTTCAAAAACTAGAATATACGTTTAACCAACCCCTGTTGATGTCAAAGGTCACATGGAAAGTGTCATTTTATTACAAAGTCATATTTTATGTCAAAGGTCACTTGGACAATCTTCAATGTGAGCGACTGGTACTTTTTCCTCAGTAGACGCCTTGGCCAGGATGTACATCTTCTTCCATGATTCTTTGTGATGTTCATGAATTTTAACAACTGAATTAAAACTTGCTTCTTGGTTTTCAAACACTTTTTTGTTGGATTCACACGTTGTCTCCCAATTCTTAATTTCTAATTCCAACTCTAGAACCTCAAGCTCCAACTCCATCTTCTTCGAGGAAGCAAATAGTAATTGTTCCAATAATTCCATATTTATCTTTGACAATTTTACATATTGCAGTCTGAGTCTTTTACACTCAGTTTTATAAAACTTTGCCTTGCTCTTTGCAAGTTTCAGTTCTACTTCCATACGAACTGACGGGGATGACTCATCTTCGTGTCCAACTTCAAAATTTTCATTTGAGGTGCTCTCTTCAGTCTTTCCTAAAACATTAGTACTGGGACTATTGAATTTCGCATAGTCTTTTGGTTCCGACACTGGTGAGGCCTTGCGCTTTCCAACCTTCTTTTTTCTCGTCATCTAATTAAACATGTATTTAAACAACCAATTATTATTTGTTAACATTCAAATGTAATTGTAACCATATACCGTACATGGAAGTAGAACCCAACAAAGTAACCATATACCATTTACCATAATCCACATTCATAGTCACATTAATACATTAACCATATACACAGTCACAACATCATTATTTATGCAATAAATGAAATGTCACAACAAGAATAAAAACCATCTAATGTGCTATAAACAGAACCACAAACCATATTCAATTTAACAAGAATGAAATATTAAATCGTAAACGTCAAACAAAATAAAGTAACAACCTCATCACACATATATACAATTGTCTTCTAATCACATGGTGTATTACTCTTCCTCATTCATCACATCACATACCAGATATAACAATTGAAATACATGATCTAAATACTAATAAACGTGCACATCATAACATCAACCGAAAAATAACCATATTAGTGTAAAATCACATACGTCTATCCATATCATCTATTATGCTACAAAGGCAAGATTCATCAAATATAACTAATTTGTTGCATACCACATAATCAATATCTATACATATATGTCTAATATATAAGTAAAACTTGACAAATATGTAAGTGAAATATAAAAGTTCTATGACTGGAATATTCATTTGTTATTATTGTCTAATCCACCAGTGCGTGTTGTTTTTTCATCAAATGCCGCCTTGGCCTACATGTACATCTTCTTCCATACTTCCTTATGATCTTCGTGTGTTTTAAGAACATTATTAAAGTTGGCTACATGATTTGCGATCACTTTTTTTTCCGTTTCACGCATTGTCTCCCAATTCTTAATTTCCAGTTCTAACTCTTGAACCTCGACCTCCAACTCCATCTTCCTTGAGGTAATATCTCCTATTTCATCCAATATTTCCTTGTTTTTTCATAAAATATAAATTTTCCAGTGCAAAGCTTTCACACTGGTTTTGATATATCTTTGTCTTCTTTGTTACAAGTTTCATTTCTAACTCCATACGAACTAATGGGGAAGGCACGTCTTCTTGTGTAGCACCGACATCTTTGTTTGTAGATTTATTTTCTTTCTTTTTGTACGGATAAGTGTCACTATCAAATGATTCATGGTCAATTGGTTCTTACACTGGCACAACCTTGTGCTTTCCAGACTTCTTTAGTCTTGCCATCTAAATAAACCTGTATTATAACAATCGATTATTATTTGTTACCATTCAAACATAATTAGAAAGGAAATAATGCACTTAACTTATATGTAACAAAATATTAGCATCAATGAAATATATATGAAATTTTCATAACCACATCAAAACCAAGTACGCATACATGGATGTAGAATGCAACTATGTAATGATAATTACTGAACACGTCAAACCCAAGCAGGCATACAAGGAATAAGAACTCAACTATGTAACCACATACCAAAAAACGTAATCCACAATCCATAGTCACATTAATACGTCAACCAGATACACAGTGACAACATCATCATTTATACAGTAATGGAATGTCACATAACAAGAATAAAAACAATCTAATGCATTATAAACAGATCGTAAATGGATAACTCTATGTAACCCATAACCACAAACCATATTCAATATATCAATAATGCAGTACTAAGTCGTAAACCTCAAACACATTAAAGTAACATCATCGTCATATACACATATATACTAATCCGACTCCTCACAATCAATGTTCTACATAGTGTTTTCATCTCCTTCGTTGCCTAGTGTTAGCGACAGACAATAGTCCATCATAAAATCTAATACGTTTCTTCTCATTTCTATGAACAAAATTTGGCATGATGCCAAGAATGGGTGGTGCATCTGATGTCTTTATCTCGAGTATGGCGTGTTGTCTCAGCGTGTACCGCATCATCCTGAGAGCCAACCATGTAGTAAATAAGTGAACGTAGATGAATCTCTCAGTTAAACACATAATTAAATTATATCATTCATCCAAAATGTCTAAGTACTCGCCTCTTCAGGAGTGTCAAGTCTGATATCACTGAGATCCCAAATAGCAAACCCTTTGACACACTATGCCAAAGTGTTTGCAAATGTATTAGGGTAGGGAAATGGAGTAGTGGGAACAATGGCCTCAAAAATAATCACTTTGACAGTAAATTTGGGGAGTGTGATGCCATGACACTTCGTGTGTGGGGTACTATCACAAACCACTCCTCTCATGACAACCATATTATCTGACATTAACTTGACTTTGGTCCCACCAGGAAAAGCCTATAATAACGACAATCTCAATTGCATTAATAAATTTTTCAGAATTTCACCAAAAAAGAATACAGAAAAACAAATGAGAACATTCAATAACTTAACAATCCAATTCCACCCTTGCTCGTACTGCCAGCAAAGAACGGTGTTTGTGTCCCTCTCCTCGTGCCTCCGTCATAACCCTCTCTCTCCTCGACTGGAAAAGAAGTTTCAACTCCGGGATTTTTCATCTCCGCCTTTCTTACCTCAAGTGAAGCTATCTCTCCAATAAGATCGAGACCACAGGTTGATTGAGAAGGGGGCGTCTTATCGCAAATGTCCACCTATAACAATCGAGCCATCATGACAATCAAAGTATCAACAACATAAGGCAACATACATTTTTCGAGAGCTTGTTAAGTGATTTTTTACCTCTCTCTATTTTACACTATGAATCACGTGTCTCTGTTGGCGTAAGAGTTGACACAAGGGAATGTCATAATCCTATGCATGCATATAGTTAGTATATACAAAAATACACAAAAACTACATTGTATCTTTACTTACGAAAGACCAATAATTACTTACGTTATCATTCGTAGGGGGGTCAACATTTTTGCTACTTGTTCCACCCTCTTCTCTAGCTTCCTGTGCATGAAAAAATATCAAGTTTTTGATTTCCAACCTAACATTATATTTAAATTTCTATACCAATCTTAAATTTACCTTTGTTATGATATTTGAGTTTTTATTTCCTCTCACTCTCAACCAATGCTCCTCTCTCGCCTTTCTCATCTCTGCTGAATCATAGGCACACATTACATCATCCACCTCCCTCTTTCCTTCTCGACTCAACTCCTCAAATCGATATTTGAATTCTTTTTGCAAACACGATCAATAACCCTCCTCCGCTGCAAGTAGAATCATTGCCTTAGGACGTAGTTCACATCCGCCTCCCTCTTTTACATGTATGCCCTGCTTCTATCTTGAGAGATAGGTGTTCGTTTCCCCGTATGCTTACGGCCATGCTTACGAGGTTCAACAGAGGGAATATTGTGTTCTACTTGGTGATGTCTATTTAGTCTATGCAACTCGGAAAACCTAACATCCCCACTATCAGCACACGATCCATGCTGACAGACATAACGAATACTGACCATTAACATATTCAATTTTATATTCTATGGGTGGCTCGTGGATATCTGAGCGAATGGGCTCCGAAGGACCATCTACCATATCATCATCAACTATTGGAGGATCATCTCCCTTTGCTTCCTTTGTGACACTTGCAAAATGCGTACGTGCCATGTTATGTGAAGGTACTTGTATCTACGGAGTCCAAGTGCATAACTATTAGCCCAACATAAAATATTAAGTATTTTGCAAATAAATTAATGTTCACATATTCGTATATTATCATCATGGAATGTGAAGAAACCTGTATGAAAAGACATCAATTTCATAATTGTTATCTCAACAAATGACATAATTGTTACTAGGACAAACAATTAATGTTCACAAAGTTATATATTACCGTCTCATTATTTATGTCTTCCCCAAAAACATAAGAACGGATTGTGAACATGGATCGGCCCATGTCGCCGAGCTTCCGCATGTTTTGTTCATGTCCGTTGTCATAACCATCGTTGAAGCGACACATTGTAAAACAAGTTAAACTGAAACAAATGGTGCACGAACTTATTTATTCATATTTTGCATTCATATTGAGAAAGTCATGCACAATAAATGATTTGTGACGAAATTAGCCACACACATTCTTTTTTCAAAACTAGATAATTGACTCTAGATGTTTCGAACTAAACATGAAATGTGAATTGCAAGTGTGTTAAAAGAGATTATAGGATAAAGCATGATGTATCCAAAATTCCCAGTTTATCAACCAACACTATATGATGTAACATCATATTATCCACAAAATATATAATATATACGCTAGAGACAATTCACATAATATTAGTTATTCACAATCTAATAAATAATGTATGTCTACCATTACATAAAAAGGAAATACACATATATCATATCGAAATGTCTTCCATGGCAAGTGCTAGCAAAGCTACCACTTATTGGTTTATAGTGTCACTAGAAACTTGACATACATCTAACCTACCTCTGTTAACTTTTACATGCACATATGAAAATTTCGCAATGTGAGATACAATCTCTAACACTTGAACTCGAAGAATTGAAAGATTTACATTGTTATACACCAGTCATTTGTTTCACAACAAGCATATCATGAGAAAACACACAAATGTTCCAAATATCGTGGCGTATCGCTTCCTCAAGACCCAATATCAACACTCTATACTCAACCTGGTGGACGGTCGTACTGGCATTTCTGACAATTTTACCTCTTTCTACTATCTTGCTTCCATCAGGGCCGTATAACATGAATGATGAACATGCTATATTTTCAGAGGTATTCGACAATCCATGAATTTCCAATCTCCAAATTTCAACCATGTTTACCTTTACAATGGCCAACAATATATCGTAAGAAAACATTAAAAAAATAGAATGAACACTTCTAATTTGACTTTTTCAATACAAACATCTATAATTTAACATATGACAAGGCTCTATAACATATGCTCCTGAGTTCGTTCATTAATAACGATTTCTTATTAGAGAGTCAATGGAGTTAGTACTTTGTCTACTAAAACTAAAACTAAAACTAAAACTTCCTTACAATACTAAAACTTTGTATTTCGTATGTTAGACTAAAGTGCAAATAAATTTTGGAATATATTAGAATCGTAATCATGAGTTTGGGTCCATTCCACTCATTTTTTGAATAGATAACTTTATATTGCTAACATATAATTAATACAAACACAAGTTACATTTTTTTTAAGATATGTTTTCCGATAATTACGAGTTTATAAATGTAATGGGTGAATATTAAATTTGAATAAATCACTTAATAAATTGATTAGTATATTATGAATAGATAGAGTTCAGTCTATTTGCAATATCAATATCTATAAACATTTGATTAATTACAGTATTGCGAACGACATTCCAATAATTGTTATAGCCTATAGTATTGCGAACGACATTCTAATAATTGTTATAGTTTATTCACTAAATAACCATTGTAATTTATATCTAGTATTTAAATTACATGCTTCAATGAGTACTCGAGTTCTCTAGAATTAACTCCTTTTCAAACAATATTGGTTTTCTATATTATGTATATTAAGTTGGCTACATGTGCATCTGTATATGAGTTGAACTCATAAAACAACACTCTTTACACATAAATAAATGATGGGAAATGATAATTGCACCAATACAATCCTAAATTTGGACAAATGATGATAATCCCATACTTAGTGAATTAGAAAATCGTTACCATTACACATTTCCTACCAAAATATAATTTTAACAAAAATGAATTTTATTAATCTAAACTTGCTATACAAATATCTAAACATTGGTAATTTTAAAACTATAATCCATAGAAACACGTATTAATACTAAGGAAAACATATTTAATCAAGAATATATTCGAACAACAAAACAAAATATGTTTATGTTGGTGTGAATCGACATCCGACAAAAATTAAATATTTATATAGGTTTTTCTCAAACACATCATAAGTTTTTTAGAACAAAACATAAAAAACCGTAACTATTTTTTTTTTTTTTTAGCAGCAAACTTGGAGCTGCTTCCATGTGCAATCTTCTTTGCACAATTTTTTGGATCTATCGCCGGTTTTATGACCGGAACTCCCATCTTTCTCAGCTTATGTGGAGGCTCGTACTTCTGGGCATCCTCCATCGTGTCATACGCTAGACCGTATCCTCACGAATGCGGCCCTATAGTGCGGAACTTAGATAAATAAATAACAGAAGTTTTCGCAAATTGAGTCGGCCTTAACCATCGCTGCAATTTCCGGTTTCGGCGGCTTTGACTATTGATGATGGTCTATATACACCACAAATGTGGACCTCCTGAAACTTTCCTCCCTTTGGAATTTGGGAGTTGTTAATGTTATCCCTACGGGATTCGTAGGAACTAGACTTTGTGTATTCATTTTCCCCATGCAAAATACAAATTGAATACAACAACACACATACAAACAAAAATATACAATTAACGTTAGTATGGTACATGTCAAATCAAATATATGTCATCCAATATGATAAAATAATCACAATAACCATGAAAAATTGAAGTATCGATAAATGCCAATGGCTATCCTTCACCCAAGATGCACCCTCCCATAATATCACAACCGTCCATTGCAAAAGGGATGGTTCTGCTTTTACGGGAGGGTGCATTTCTGAGTGGAAGGTCGCCGGGAGACTTTAAAAACCTCTACTCAAAGCATGATCTACCGCCCATCTATCGATGCGAATCCTAAACCCTTCATCACGCAACGATAGTTGGGTGTATCGATGTGGCATCTAAGGGCAAGCCCCTTCAAAGCATGCACCATTCTGTCTTTGCGAGGCACTTTCCCCATATGCCAAATTGAGAGTCAGAGTATGATATCACATAATTTTTATAGCTTCAACTTTCATTAAACATTCACAACATTACAATTACCAATATTTAACAACTAATAACAAATATATATATATATATATATATATACAAATGAGTTACAACATCATGTCCACCAACAATTACAAAAGAGTAACTAGTACAAACAAAAATATACAATTAACGTTAGTACGGTACATGTCAAATCAAATATATGTCATCGAATATAATGAAATAATCACAATAACCATGAAAAATTGAAGTATCGATAAATGCCAATGGCTATCCTTCACCCAAGATGCACCCTCCCATAATATCACAACCATCCATTGCAAAAGGGACGGTTGTTATATTACGGGAGGGTGCATTTCTGAGTGGAAGGTCAGCTGCAACTTTAAAAACCTCACTCAAGATAGTCTACCGCCCAACTATCGATGCAGAATCCTAAGGGGCAAGCCCTTTCATCACGTAACAATAGTTGGGCGTATCGATGTGGCATCCTAAGGGGCAAACCCCTTCAAAGACGCACCGATTCCTGTCTTTGCAGAGCACTTGCCCCCATATGCCAAATTGAGAGTCGAGTATGATATCACATAATTTTATAGCTTCAACTTTCATTAAACATTCACAACATTACAATTACCAATATTTAACAACTAATAACATATATATATATATATATATATATATATATACAAATGAGTTACAACATCATGTCCACCAACAATTACAAAATAGTAAGCTGGTACAAAACAAAAATATACAATTAACGTTAGTATGGTACATGTCAAATCAAAGATATGTCATCGAATATGATAAAATAATCACAATAACCATGAAAAATTGAAGTATCGATAAATTCCAACGGTTATCCTTCACCCAAGATGCACCCTCCCATAATATCACAACCGTCCATTACAAAAGGGATGGTTGTGATATTACGGGAGGGTGCATTTTTGAGTGGAAGGTCGGTGGGTGACTTTAAAAACCTCTACTTAGCACGAGTCTTCACCGCCCAACTATCGATGTGAAATCTTAAGGGAAAGCCCCTTCATCACGTAAGGATAGTTAGGCGTATCGATGTGGCATCCTAAGGGGCAAGCCCCTTCAGCACGCACCGATTCCTATCTTTGCAGAGGCACTTGCCCCCATATGCCAAATTGAGAGTCAGAGTATGATATCACATAATTTTTATAGCTTCAACTTTCATTAAACATTCACAACATTACAATTACCAATATTTAACAACTAATAAAATATATATATATACAAATGAGTTCCACATTCGCAATATTTACAACTATAATGCATCCAAGAAATCAAACTTTTCCTAATGTATTTACTTTAAAACAGCTAAGAGAAATGAAATCACAACTAACAGCTCGAAGATCGCATGCATATTTAACCAATACCAACATGATATCAACATAATTAACTAGTCTCATACCAGTGATTAATAAATGCAAATTGTAGAAATTACCGAATCCTCTATCATTTATTAACAAACACGTGAATACAATAATATCACAATAATAAACTAGTTCACACTATTATTTAGTGTCTATATACTAAACAAAATATTTGAACACGTCATTCATTTTGAAAACATGCTTCCAAACAATTGTTCGATATATTTGTACTTATGAAAAAATTTCATGTTATATTTTTCCTTGTGTATATCAAGCACATACATTTGTTCCTATTTACAAAGTATTAGGTAATTGTAGTGCCCACATTTTACACACACAAATACAACAGTAAAATACCAGGATAAATTTTTTTACATACGTTACTCACTACACCCAACACAACATGGGCCTCAAGTACAGAACTTGACTCACATACGACAATCACCAAAAATCATCGACTCACATAGACACACAAAAATGACATAGGCATGTTGACGCTACACTTTTCCCAATGGAAGGTTACTAGTAAAGACCCAACCACAAGAACATGGCTTGAAACGCATGAACCCACAACACATCATTTCCTTAAATGTATTTTTGGTTAAAGTTAACATTCCAAGGACATTACGAGCAAGGATAAATTTTCTCGTTTGTCCACCCAAATTTTCTTAAGTTTATTCCACGGTTGAAAATACAATTCGACCTTCTCAAGTTGGCTTCTTATACTTTATATAAATTTCCATAACTGACATACTTTTTTGGCATAAATCAAATTGCATACAAAGTACTTAATTATCCTATTATTATGTAAAAATATTCTTCTCCAACATTTATTTGATGTCTACAGTTTTACCCTTACAACTCAAGCGAAAGTGACTTGATGTCCAAAACGCAAAGAAAGGATTTGACGGAGATTTAGATACAGGGCAGTTTTTCACCTAAATATTTCTCGATTCACACTATATTTATTTCCCTACCATTGTTATTATAATTTTAAAACTTATTGAATTCCTATAAGATTTATATATATGTGTGTATATGTATATACCTTTTGTTTTCTCAAAGTTTGGTCGCACCAAGGTAACTTATATTCTTTGCAACGCATGATAAAGTTTATTTAAGTTATAAGGACTCCAAAATTGACCTTAATCCTAATCTCCAATCTCGTGTGTAGCATTATATGATATGCTCTTATATCGCACTAAGGTCTCATTCTTAGCATCGTCTCGAAACAAAAGAGATACGAAAGCACTTGTCTGACATCTTAAAGAAGTACAAGGCTAGGAGCATAATAAACTACACATGAACACAAGTGATCTATGTACATGAAGATCCCATGTCACTACACTTCACGATTCCGCATAAGGAATATTCTTTATTCCTTAATGCCATAAATGACATAACAAGGGATTAAGGGACAAGATTACAATTTCTAAGGTTCTCTAGAATCAACATCTTTCCACTCAATTTCGCATACAAGGAGTTAAAATATAGTTTCTACCCACAAGTTAACAGACAAAAACCACTAGGGTTTAGTTTAATTCCAATATGCACCTAACGATCTACGCCTCTACTACATGTGATTTTAAGGCAAGCGGACATAATTAAACTAAACCACATTCAAGAAAATACCAAGAGGTTATTTTGATAGAAACCAAGGTAGCACCGCTTAGTCGATCCTTCGAACAAGGACTCGTAAGGTGACTTCCAAGGCGGTCTTCACCACTCACCTGGCGTCGAACCTGATGAGAGGACATTCTTCTCGCGATTACCAAAACTAGAAGGGAACCGCATACTCTGAATAAAGTTGGACCATGTCATTCCTAAAGTATGGGTTCACGACAATGTCACTAAACCTAATGACTGTGACGGTAAACTCCAGCTAGGGGTTTTATTTACCTAACCTAGAAGGTCGCATCGAGTGCAAAGTTTGAGGTCGTTCTACGGTCTTAAATTTCTTATATGGTAAAAAAAAGAATCACACATGCAGGAAAGCTATGCACGAATATTTTATTAAGGTTGAGTGTTTCCATTAAAACTCTTTATTATGTTTGCAAGGTAAGAAGAAAACCCAGTAATTAATTTAATCGTTTAATGAATACTAAGAAAGTACTACAAGATATTAACTTCAATTTCAATTTACTATGTATAAATCAAACCCTTTTTGCCATACACAACTAAGAATCAAATTGAACCGATGATTAGATGCACATTTCCTAAGTATCCCTAAACTAGCATATCATGCATGTTAACAAATCTCAATTATAACTTTTCGGTAACAAGAGACTACATAACACAGTTATTCATTTTAAAATGACCTATAAGAATTACAATAATAATAATTAAATTTCACATCGCCTTCTTCATCGTCATTCATCCATCCTGCAAAACCCACGTGAGCATGATATCAGCGCAATTCGCTGGCATGGCATCCACCCTAATCAATCATAATTGTCATTTTTCAGTTTCCCATTTACATCAGACAATAATTACAATTTGCCAATCGAAATAAAAAGTCTAGAAACATGTATTCATTGCATTTCATTTTTCTACATTTTATAAACCTAGGAGAGAGAAAGAGAAAGGAAGAGAAAGAAAACATCATTTTGTCAAAAGGTCCAATACACACAACAGGTTTCATTATAGTGTTTTAAATAGTTATCTACGTGTGTTAAAAGTTTCCAGGGTGATTTGGCAACCCTACGAGGGTCCGCAGACTTTCTACTTTTACATTTTCTCACTAGCTGCAAAATGTACAAAACGGGCTCGGAGGCTAAGAAACTGCTTCCAAAGGTTATCTTCCAATGAGCACGCACATCACGATTAACTTTCTACGTGTCCCCAGATATACCAAGAGCTCATTGCAACTGACGGAATTGAAAAGGAGCGCACGGTTTGCGTTTGGCGGTTAGTTTTCCAGGGCCACTGGTCATAGTTCACCCAGTTGTAAAAAGACAAAAGTTAGCTCAAGTGGCCCAGAAAACCATGTCCAAAACGACGTTCGATGGAAGAGCATGAAATGAGACATCTCCTACTAGTTCCCCTATATAAAGAGAATTCATGAGAGTCAACGGGACTGAGAACTAGAGAGCCATTTTTAAACGGCAACAAGTTTTCTGAAGCAACAAGACGAAGTTGGACCAGTTTGACCTCACAAATGCGAACCGAGGTCTACAAAAACTTCACAAAACTATCCCGAAAGGTGCTCTTTCCTATGCTGAATGTTCCATGCATTTGTCTAGTATAAACGCTAGAGGTTTACGAAGACGGAACGTGATTTCTCTTTCCGGGTTTCAATTGGTGGTCCCAAACGAAAGCCAACTTTCTAGTTTTAACAACTCTCTACTGTTGAAAACTGGTGTAACAGGGTTCCTAAAAGAGCGTCAAAAGGATGTCATATGATCGTTTCGGGTCAAACCAAAGATCAAGGTGACTCCTCGTATACCAAGGTACACGAATGAAACTTCACATCTCGTTTCCAGAGTTGCGAAGGGTACTTAGTGAGTCTCCGAAAATTGCAAAATTTAACTATTTTAAGTAGGAAGAAGGTCAACTTAATCAATGGAGAGTCAAATTTGTCTGGTCGATAAAACGATATTGGAGCGATCAAAAGGGGTAAGAGTTTTCTAGATCATCTCGAAGCGAGGGTGATAGTCCATGTTTTAAAGTAGGCGAGTTATAATGGCTTCGAGAGTTGCGACACGACACTTTATTGTTTTGCAATGAGTTGAAGAGACATTTAGTTGTATTAAAAAAATCTAATAACTTAATATTCTATTTAGTTGCAAAAGAGAACTAAAACACGAGAATTATGAGAGGTAAGGAAAGGAGAACCATGCCTGGAGAACGAAGTCGGTCGAAGCCGCAGGCTTTGGTTCAACATCTTGCTTGGGCACTTCGCCAACCAACCACACGAGCCTAGATCTAACCTCCACCACGTCACACCAACTTCCCGATCACTTGAAGTTTTCCAACAGAGTAAGTAGTTGCTTGAAAGTTTCTGAGCTTTTTAACATACCCACTTCATACAAAGCCTGTCAATCAAGGATGCAGGGTATGAGGTGCCCCAAGCTAGTTAGAACACATATGAGCAACAAGTCCACCACATGACAATCTTGCTCCAAGATTTACATTTCGGCACAAGGAGTTAGGATGCTTGCAAAGGTTATGAACACGCATATCTCCACGAATGAATTCCCAACTCAACCGATCTTTATGAGCACCAACTTGTTTGTAAATCAACAACTTGCATACAGATCTACCAAACCACGGTTGAGCATACTCTACAAATCATGTTGTCCCGATAAAACATCTATCCTGGGTATTTTGCAAATAGTTAACATGCTCACAAAATATTTCACATCTTGCATCCATGTCTAACATACCCATTTTGTGCGAGATCTTGCAAATCATGGCGCTATATGAGACCGCATTTCTTTGAGGCATTCATCGTCAAACAGTTCATGTGTCTTTTCTATTCATCCATTTTTTCATATGTTGTCATCATGGCATTCCAGAGACAACATTTCTTTGAGGCATTCTATCAAACAGCCGGTGCCTTTTAACATACCCATTTTTGCATACCTGCTATCATTGCGATCCAGGAGACCACACATCTTTTAGGTAATTTGTCAAACAGTTCACATGCGTTGTGTATGCCTTCCCATTTTCATACAAGCGAGATCTGGGTACTGACAAGACATTAAAGGATATTATCTCCTATGATGTTTTGATGGATGTCCATGCACGAGTTCTAAAGCTCCCATTTTGGCAAGGCTAGGAAGATATCGCAAAGGTTGGGGGTGTCGCTTCAAACCAGCGAACCGTATTTGCTTGGAAAGGTTCCAATGCGCTTTCCACAAAACCATTTTGTGCATAACTCAAAATTGTAGTCCATGGAACTACATTCTTTTTTTCTGCATTTAGTCAAACAGTTTGTCTACTCCCACGTTTCTGTATACATTCATCCCCAAAATCCATGCTAAGTTGTCTAGTTCTTTCATTTGGTCAAACTGCGCAACCACATCCCCAAGGTCTTTGCAACTACAACATGAGACAAAACCCCTATCCTTTACCCACGCATGCAAGAAAGCTCATTTTTTTACAGTGGGGAGAATGCTTTGGCACACGGCCACCAAAAGAACATGGCACACCATGGAATGACATCTGGAAAAGCATTTCTTTTTAAAAAACAACAAAAAAATGCCCTAAGCGCATGGATTTGTGCAAAAACTGCGACCCAAGCAAATGGATCGGTGACAAAAAACTACGACCAGACATTCCATGACGCCACGTTTTCCTTCAGTATCTTGGTGGGGTGCACCAAGGACTGGTTCAGCTGCTTCCTCACTCCTCAAGGCGGCGACACTCTCTCACTCAGCCAAAAAGACAGAAACAAAAACACAAAGGAACCTGAGCCCCCTTGCCCTAATCCGCCCAAAGAAAAATATCACGGGATTTTAATTTTAATTCTTTTATTTCATTTTTTTACATTTATTTTATTATTATTATTATATTTAAAGGATGCATTACATTCTCTCCCCCTTAAGAAAGCATCGTCCTCGATGCGACATATAATGTAGAAAGAGAAATTGTATGCACGCAACAAGGGATGAATGTGGAAAAGGTACATGCTAAGGTTAAGATTTCAGACACAAAATCATGGTCACGGGGTGGCCCTAGGAACATCAGTAGAAATTTTAACTTTCAAGGTTCGTGAAAATTGAGTTCTCTCTTATTCGTTATTTCATTAATCTCTCTCCATTAACATTATTCTTAATTCAAGTCCTTTAAAAAAAAAAATTAATTAATTTTAGTTTATTCATTCCCGTGGGTTCCCATCATGAACTACAAATCACAACACCCTACCAAGATAATACACAATGCTAAAATCTCACAAGCATACTTTTACATACTTTCACAACCGTACCACATCACAAGTGTTTCACCAAACCATGGAATGACAACGAGTAGACCACATAACAATTAATTTCCAACAATTTCACCCTAGACATAAATCTAGTACACACATATGACTAACAAACAAGAATCAACACATTGATACATACACAACGGGTACCACATGACCCAAAACAATCCATGACTATAACAACATAGTTCCAATCCAATATCCAAAAGTCCATACCAACCAAGGGGAGAGTCAAGCCTCATACATAACCAGGTGTCAAGAATACTCACACAGGTATACATAACTCACTATACCAACTCCCACATAACAAGACATCATGAAACAAACCCCAGATATCTCCAAAAGTACCAAGTAAAACTCCATATATCTCCTGAAGTATCCTAAAGCAACTCCATATACTCCCCAAAGCATCACCAGATAATCTCCATATGCCTCCCAAGAGAAATAAACATAAAGTCAAAACCAAGTTGGGTCACTCAACCATAGAGCCCCATCAATAATATCGGGTCACTTAGCCATAGAGCCCCGTCTCCTTTCTCCTTTTAATGAGGTCGGTCACCCTATGGCCCTGGGCACATAGAGCCCCGTCACCCCTAAACCCAAGTGACATAATAACTCGTGGTTCAACAACCCGCTAGTTATATGTAACTCCTTGGGCGTACTACCCATATCAACGAAGCGGGTCCATAGGTTCAACCACTCCATGGTGAATCCCATGACCCTATTCCAACACATTACGACATTAGAACTAGCATAACAATCCATTCAAATGCCAAGTGGAAAATCAAAAGCCTTGGGCTAGGCTAAAAACTTTTAAATATGAAAAGAAAGTTTTAAAACCAAGAAAAACAAATGGCTAATTAGCCTAGGTTAGTGCAAAATCCAAATGTTAATGCAACAATCAAATAAATGCCCAAAATATAAGAACATGTCAATCAAGAAAACGGTTGGTTCTAGCGAAAAGAGAAAGATTAATTTACGAATAAAATACGTAATGGGAAAATTGCACATCACAATCACTATGTGGCCTCATACTGCCACCAAAGGGGTACTCACCGAGTTGCTGGCACTCAAACATCGAGCCTCAGCTCATGAAAATATACATGTACCCAGAAATGAGTATATCAAATAATGTAACTGTCATCATCTCTGCCTGAAACATAACTCCAAACTCCCACAAGGATTAACATAGTCAAAATCACATAGGATTATTCAATGAACAATCCAATAAGAAAGAGCAGGGGACACAAGTTTTCATAAGTTGAGCCTAAGGTGGTGCGCACCTGAATATACTGAGCAAGCTCGAAGTATACTAAATAGATAAAAGTGGGTTTTCAGTCTATATAATACTCCACTTTCTCACTTGTACTCAGCTCAAGATTATGACAATCTGGTCCACGCCTCCTCTCTCCACACATACACTCTTGAAAATTTATCCCCTTAGGTTCGTCTAGTGTAAGGTCCACAACATACACATAACTACATCACAAACACAATGGTAATTCACACACAACAACCATAGCGTCCTTGTGCATGGTATAAATATACAGGGTACAACACAATCATTACCTTCACGGGTTACGATACATCACATTACCACATCCTGCACCCAAGGTGCATTCACACATGCTAGGGATCATACTCACCATATGCCCCTAAATTACGACATGAACCATCACATATTACATGAATTACACATATGAGGAACACAACGTCTAACATTACGACATATAGTCAATTGTAATACAACACGACAAGGCCCACAACAAATCACAATACGGTGTCGACATCACGATAAACTTCCATTCACTTTACATAAATTTTGTCATGCAATACATCACTACATCTTCACATCACATAAGGTCAAAATGTTTCAACACTCCGCAATTCACAATATCTTTCCTTTCACACCAAACAAGGCAGTACATCACACACGGATTCCTCATTGGATCCATGAAAAGGAGAGTCAATACTCTCATCACATGCAGTAATTCACACATGAATTATTCATATAATCCACACGAAGGAGAGAGAATACTCCCATCCCCAGTACATCAACATGCAAACAAATTCACACTAAGTGACATACACATCATGTGCGTTCACACTATCACAATTACGACATAGATCACATCACTCTTAAAACACATTACTCTTCCAATATTTATCACCATCATGAAACACCATCACCATCATGCAACCCATCATGTAACAACATCTCTATCATGCAAAATCATCACAACTCCAATCCATCCCAGAGGTTCGAGAGCATGAACCTCCACTCTGATACCATATGTAGTGCCCACATTTTACACACACAAATACAACAGTAAAATACCAGGATAAAAAAATTTTGACATACATTACTCACTACACACAACACAACATGGGCTTCAAGTACAAAACTTGACTCACATACGACAATCACAAAAATCATCGACTCACATAGACACACGAAAATGACATAGGCATGCTGACGCTACACTTTTCCCAATGGAAGGTTACTAGTAAAGACCCAACCACAAGAACATGGCTTCAGGAATGGCAAACCCACAACACATCATTTCCTTAAATGTATTTTTGGTTAAAGTTAACATTCCAAGGACATTACGAGCAAGGATAAATTTTCTCGTTTGTCCACCCAAATTTTCTTAAGTTTATTCCACGGTTGAAAATACAATTCGACCTTCTCAAGTTGGCTTCTTATACTTTATATAAATTTCCATAACTGACATACATATTTGGCATAAATCAAATTGCATACAAAGTACTTAATTATCCTATTATTATGTAAAAATATTCTTCTCCAACATTTATTTGATGTCTATAGTTTTACCCTTACAACTCAAGCGAAAGTGACTTGATGTCCAAAACACAATGAAAGGATTTGACGGAGATTTAGATACAGGGCAGTTTTCACCAAAATATTTCTCGATTCACACTATATTTATTTCCCTACCATTGTTATTATAATTTGAAAACTTATTGAATTCCTATAAGATTTATATATATGTGTGTGTATATGTATATACCTTTTGTTTTCTCAAAGTGAAAATACAATTCGACCTTTTGAAGTTGGCTTTATACTTTATATAAATTTCCATAATTGACATACATATTTGGCATAAATCAAATTGCATATAAAGTACTTAATTATCCTATTATTATGTAAAAATATTCTTCTCCAACATTTATTTGATGTCTATAGTTTTACACTTACAACTCAAGCGAAAGTGACTTGATGTCCAAAACGCAAAGAAAGGATTTGACGGAGATTTAGATACGGGCTTTTTCACCAAAATATTTCTCGATTCACACTATATTTATTTCCCTACCATTGTTATTATAATTTGAAAACTTATTGAATTCCTATAAGATTTATATATATGTGTGTGTATATGTATATACCTTTTGTTTTCTCAAAGTGAAAATACAATTCGACCTTAAAGTTGGCTTCTTATACTTTATATAAATTTCCATAACTCGACATACTTTTTTGGCATAAATCAAATTGCATACAAAGTACTTAATTATCCTATTATTATGTAAAAATATTCTTCTCCAACATTTATTTGATGTCTATAGTTTTACCCTTACAACTCAAGCGAAAGTGACTTGATGTCAAAACGCAAAGAAAGGATTTGTTCAAGAGATTTAGATACGGGCAGTTTTCACCAAAATATTTCTCGATTCACACTATATTTATTTCCCTACCATTGTTATTATAATTTTAAAACTTATTGAATTCCTATAAGATTTATATATGTGTGTGTGTATATGTATATACCTTTTGTTTTCTCAAAGTTTGGTCGCACCAAGGTAACTTATATTCTTTGCAACGCATGATAAAGTTTAATTAAGTTATAAGGACTCCAAAATTGACCTTAATCCTAATCTCCAATCTCGTGTGCAGCATTATATGATATGCTCTTATATCGCACTAAGGTCTCGTTCTTAGCATCGTCTCGAAACAAAAGAGATACGAAAGCACTTGTCTGACATCTTAAAGAAGTACAAGGCTAGGAGCATAATAAACTACACATGAACACAAGTGATCTATGTACACGAAGATCCCATGTCACTACACTTCACGATTCCGCATAAGGAATATTCTTTATTCCTTAATGCCATAAATGACATAACAAGGGATTAAGGGACAAGATTACAATTTCTAAGGTTCTCTAGAATCAACATCTTTCCACTCAATTTTGCATACAAGGAGTTAAAATATAGTTTCTACCCACAAGTTAATAGACAAAAACCACTAGGGTTTAGTTTAATTCCAATATGCACCTAACGATCTACGCCTCTACTACATGTGATTTTAAGGCAAGCGGACATAATTAAACTAAACCACATTCAAGAAAATACCAAGAGGTTATTTTGATAGAAACCAAGGTAGCACCGCTTAGTCGATCCTTCGAACAAGGACTCATAAGGTGACTTCCAAGGCGGTCTTCACCACTCAGCCTGGTGTCGGACCTGATGAGAGGACATTCTTCTCGCGATTACCAAAACTAGAAGGGAACCGCATACTCTGAATAAAGTTGGACCATGTCATTCCTAAAGTATGGGTTCATGACAATGTCGCTAAACCTAATGACTGTGACGGTAAACTCCAACTAGGGGTTTTATTTACCTAACCTAGGAGGTCGCATCGAGTGTAAAGTTTGAGGTCGTTCTACGGTCTTAAATTTCTTATATGGTAAAAAAAAGAATCACACGTGCAGGAAAGCTATGCATGAATATTTTATTAAGGTTGAGTGTTTCCATTAAAACTCTTTATTATGTTTGCAAGGTAAGAAGAAAACCCAGTAATTAATTTAATCGTTTAATGAATACTGAGAAAGTACTACAAGATATTAACTTCAATTTCAATTTACTATGTATAAATCAAACCCTTTTTGCCATACACAACTAAGAATCAAATTGAACCGATGATTAGATGCACATTTCCTAAGTATCCCTAAACTAGCATATCATGCATGTTAACAAATCTCAATTATAACTTTTCGGTAACAAGAGACTACATAACACAGTTATTCATTTTAAAATGACCTATAAAATTACAATAATAATAATTAAATTTCACATCGCCTTCTTCGTCGTCATTCATCCATCCTGCAAAACCCACGTGAGCATGATATCAGCGATAATTCGCTGGCATGGCATCCACCCTAATCAATCATAATTGTCATTTTTCAGTTTCCCATTTACATCAGACAATAATTACAATTTGCCAATCGAAATAAAAAGTCTAGAAACATGTATTCATTGCATTTCATTTTTCTACATTTTATAAACCCAGGAGAGAGAAAGAGAAAGGAAGAGAGAGAAAACATCATTTTGTCAAAAGTTCCAATACACACAACAAGTTTCATTATAGTGTTTTAAACAGTTATCTACGTGTGTTAAAAGTTTCCAGGGTGATTTGGCAACCCTACGAGGGTCCGCAGCTTTCTACTTTTACATTTTCTCACTAGCTGCAAAACGTACAAAACGGGCTCGGAGGCTAAGAAACTGCTTCCAAAGGTTATCTTCCGATGAGCACGCACATCACGATTAACTTTCTACGTGTCCCCAGATATACCAAGAGCTCATTGCAACTGACGGAATTGAAAAGGAGCGCACGGTTTGCGTTTGGCGGTTAGTTTTCCGGGGCCACTGGTCATAGTTCACCCAGTTGTAAAAAGACAAAAGTTAGCTCAAGTGGCCCGAAAACCGTGTCCAAAACGAACGTTCGATGGAAGAGCACGAATTAAGACATCTCCTAATAGTTCCCCTATATAAAGAGAATTCATGAGAGTCAACGGGACTGAGAACTAGAGAGCCATTTTTAAACGGCAACAAGTTTTCTGGAGCGACAAGACGAAATTGGACCAGTTTGACCTCGTCAAACTGCGACCGGAGGCCTACAAAACGGCTTCGCCAAACTATCCCAAAAGGTTCTCTTTCCTATGCTGAATGTTCCATGCATTTGTCTAGTATAAACGCTAGAGGTTTGCGAAGACGGAACGTGATTTCTCTTTCCGGGTTTCAATTGGTGGTCCCAAACGAAAGCCAACTTTCTAGTTTTAACAACTCTCTACTGTTGAAAACCAGTGTAACAGTGTTCCTAAAATACCGTCAAAAGGATGTCATATGATCGTTTCGGGTCAAACCAAAAATCAAGGCGACTCCTCATATACCAAGGTACACGAATGAAACTTCACATCTCGTTTCCAGAGTTGTGAAGGGTACTTAGTGAGTCTCTGAAAATTGCAAAATTTAACTATTTTAAGCAGGAAGAAGGTCAACTTAATCAATGGAGAGTCAAATTTGTCTAGTCGATAAAATGATATTGGAGCGATCAAAAGGGTAAGAGTTTTCTAGATCATCTCGAAGCGAGGGTGATAGTCCATGTTTTAAAGTAGGCGAGTTATAATGGCTTCGAGAGTTGCGACACGACACTTTATTATTTTGCAATGAGTTGAAGAGACATTTAGTTTGTATTAAATAACTTAATATTCTATTTAGTTGCAAAATAGAACTAAAACACGAGAATTATGAGAGGTAAGGAAAGGAGAACCATTCCTGGAGAAGGAAGTCGGTCGAAGCCGCAGGCTTTGGTTCAGCATCTTGCTCGGGCACTTCGCCAACCGGTTCACGAGCTTGGATCTAACCTCCACCACACCACACCAACTTCCCAATCACTTGAAGTTTTCCAACAGAGTAAGTAGTTTCTTGAAATTTTTGAGCTTTTTAACATACCCACTTCGTACGAAGCATGTTAATCGAGGATGTAGGGTATGAGGTGCCCCAAGCTAGTTAGAACACATACGAGAACAAGTCCACCACATGAAAATCTTGCTCCAAGATTTACATTTCGGCACAAGGAGTTAGGATGCTTGCAAAGGTTATGAACACGCATATTTCTACGAATGAATTCCCAACTCAACCGATCTTTATGAGCACCAACTTGTTTGTAAATCAATAACTTGCATACAGATCTAACAAACCACGGTTGAGCATACTCTACAAATCATGTTGTCCCTGATAAAACATCTATCTAGGGTATTTTGCAAATAGTTAACATGCTCTGTCAAAGCTTTCACATCTTGCATCCATGTCTAACATACCCATTTTGTGCAGATCTTGCAAATCATGGCACTATATGAGACTACATTTCTTTTAGGCATTCTGTCAAACAGTTCATGTGTCTTTTCTATTCATCCATTTTGTGCATATGCTGTCATCATGGCATTCCAGGAGACAACATTTCTTTGAGGCATTCTATCAAACAGTTCAGCACCTTTTAACATACTCATTTTTGCATACCCTGTTATCATTACGCAGTCCAGGAGACCGCACATCTTTCAGGTAATTTGTCAAATAGTTCACATGCATTGTGTATGCCTTCACATTTTGCATACAAGCAGATCTAGGTACCTGACAAGACATTAAAGGATATTATCTCCCCATGATGCTTTGATGGATGTCCATGCGCAGTTCTAAAGCTCCCATTTTGACAGCAGCTAGGAAGATATCAGCAAAGGTTGGGGGTGTGGCTTCAAACCAGCCAACCATATTTGCTTGGAAAGGTTCCAATGTAGTTTCAACAAAACCATTTTGTGCATAACCCGAAATCATTGCAGTCCATGGAACGCATTGTTTTTTCCTACATTTAGTCGAATAGTTTGCTGCTCCCATGTTTCTGTATACATCCATCCCCAAAATCCATGCTTAGTTGTCTAGTTCTTTCATTTGGTCAAACCTCCTGCAACCACGTCCCCCAAGGTCTTTGCAACTACTGATAGTAGACAAAACCCTTATCCTTTACCCACGCATGCAAGAAGGCTCTTTTTTTTTTATGTAGGTGGGGAGAATGCTTGACATGGGCGCCAAAAGAACATGGCACTCCATGGAATGACATTTGGCAAAGTATTTCTTTTTAAAAACAACCAAAAAAACACCCTAAGCGCATGGATTTGTGCAAAAATTGCGACCCAAGCAAATGGATCGGTGTGAGAAAAAAACTACGACCAGACATTCCATGACGCCACGTTTTCCTTCAAAGATCTTGGTGGGGTGCGCGAAGGACCGGCACCGATTCCTCACTCCTCAAGGCGCGACACTCTCTCACTTAGCCAAAAAGATAAAACAAAAACACAAAGGAACCTGAGCCCCCTGGCCCTAATCCGCCCAAAGAAAAAAATATCACGGGCCTTTAATTTTAATTCTTTTATTTCATTTTTTTACATTTATTTTATTATTATTTTTATATTTAAAGGAGGCATTACAGTAATAGATATGACATCAAATTGCTTCCTTTTCTTACAGTTTCGAATATATTAATTATTTTCTAAAACTATAATTATTTTCTAAAATTTAAGGTTCAAGGTTTAGGGCTTAGGGTTTAGGGTTTGGGGTTTAGGGTATAAAAGTTGAAATATAAATATTGAAATGAAATAATTGATCATAATAAGAAACGTTATATAGAAAATGTTGTGGAGTTAGGAAACCTAACAAATGCATTCCTACTATTTGAATAAAATATGAATGATTAGAAATTGGACTTAGACACCCTATTAAGCTAGGAAAAAGGACTTGGACTTACTAAAGATCGAAATCTGACAAGCTAGGAAAAAGGCCAACTTTCCCAATCACTTACTAAAGTTTATAAATCTACCAACTGTACTTTGTTTATGTAGATACGATATTATAATTATTTACATGTGGGGTTTGGGTGTCTACTGTTTTAAGGCACACAAATTCAATTTTATTTACGCCCCTACATAACTCTAAAAGTTGAATTTCTTCAAACTTCTCCACATAGTCCCAATTGCACTCCTCACAACTCTAAAGGTTGAAATAGTTCATGTTGCACACATTCCCATTTGTACATATCCTAGAATATCACATATTTATTTAGTCATACTTAGTTAGGATTTTTAAAATTATATTTCCAGAGGTTTGTGTGGATTTTTAAAATTATAATCAACAACACCATAATAGTTTTTACACAAACCAATAATTAAATTGTGATTCAACAACACACAACTAATTTTGATCAACACCATAATAAGGTGTACACTTGAACAAAAGAGTTTATGAATTGTTTGGTTATGAGAATTACCTTAAATATTGCAATCCATAAGTTTCATAATCTTATCAAACATAAATTAACATAATACTTTTCGAATCTCAAAGCCATGTGTTTTTTTCTTTCCTTTATTCAAAAATATTAAAATAGGAAAACTCTGCATGGAGTTACATTGTATACGTTTTAAGGGAGGAGGAAAACTTGTGGACATTAAAATAGAACTCAATTCTTCAATGTTAAAGTTTTAAAGTAACTATAACTGATGGTTTATAAAGGTATAATATGGGATGTCATGAAATTTAAAAGTAGTTTTTCAATTATAGTAATTATAGTAAGAAATTAGTTTAAAATTTCATTGTTGAAAAACACAGTGTGTTTTCAACAATGATGAAAAACACACTGTAATTACTTTTAAACCGAAAATTACAGTGTGTTTTCAAAATTATTTCCTCCATATAGAAAATTGTTGACAAGGAATGATACCAATAATAGACAGGTAATGATACCAATAAGTGCACTATTGACATTATTATAGGTATTGTATTATCCATATAAAATTCTTCTTATTTGTCAAATTTATTTGTGTGGGCATTTTTATCTTTACAAAGTTTTTTTTTTTAAATGATAAAGTAAAGTAGGATTAAAGCCTCGATAGCCAATAATCAAGGGTTAAATTTCAGTGCCACCAATGGTCATATTTAAAGTTTATATCTTGTTTTTGCAATATTTAAAGTGATGCAGGACAACTTTTTCTTTGCCTAAGATGTGTCAATGAACATGACGGGAACTCAGGCTCACTCGGGTCATTTACATCCTCTCATCAGTTGGGGGGTTCACTATACTCACTTCAACATGTCAACATGTCACTAAGATTTTTCTTAACTACCTTTGTTTGACCATCTATTTGAGCATGATGGATAAAACCAAACTGCAAATTGGTGTTCAAATTCCTCCAAACTATACTCTTGAGATGTCCCACAATTTTAACCATATTTTAATATCTCTACTAGACACAGTGTTAGGAGATATTGCTCAACCTTTGTACTTTCGTAAGTAATTTTTTACAGACATTTTTTAAACACTTTACATAGATTCTTTGTGGCATTTCATCAAACAGACGATGTGTGTATTAAAACAATTACTCACATCGTGATGGGTGTATTGTAACCAATGATTAACTTACCATTTCTTTGAGACATTTTGTCAAACAGTTCATAGTCTTCTCAACAGTTAGACATTTTGTCAAACAGTTCACAGTCTTTTGAGGAAGTAGTGATTACAAAGAATTTCAAATAGGTTAAAAGGTATGCATTCAAAGTTCACTTACAGTGAAGAAATGCCAAAGGAATAATGCAGAGTGGAGGGATGTATAAAGAAAAACAAAGAAATGCGACTAGTAATGTATAGAGAAAACCACATAAGAAAATTTCCCGACTGGTAACAAAGAAATGCAAATGATTCAATGTTAATGTATAAAGAAAAAAAAATTGCCCCGCATGATAAAGGGTATGGGCTCTTACTATTGTCACGGCCGACAATGGCTCCTTCCTCCTTCCTCGTCTATAAGCTCGCTCGAACCCTTACCCAAAACAAATGGATCACCAAATGGATGCTCTGAAATTTCTCCTTTACTGGAAAAAACGTTGCAAACCCGTGTAAAATGGCTCCCTCCCTCCTTCCTCGCTTTGGAAATGTTCAAAGAATGTGACAGGGTGCGATATGAAATGGATACAGTGTAATTACCATGCATTTGGGTGATTACCAGATCATTTTTTGATGATTACCAGACCTCGGGTGCATACAATAGTGTGTGAAGGAAGTGGAATGGTGGGGGCACGTTGTTCCATAATTCAAATTTCTCCACTTGCATCATCATCATGCCATGTCGGTCGGACCGTGATTACATCACTTTTCGGTGGACGGTGATGGTGGATGGGTCATAGGGGATGGGTCATGCGGGAGCTCTCCATTCACCATGCATAGGTGCATTTTTAGTGATGGGTAGCCGCTGGCTGAGTGAGTAAGATCATTTGGGGATTCACAATTGATAACCAAATAGGGTACCAAGATACACTTTTCACGTTAAGTACCTATCTAGATATCGAAGCCACATATGTAACCTCATTGAATACTTTGATGCATTTGGCATTTTTCCCACACCGTGTTATGAAAATGGTGTTGTGGATGTACTAGCCTACGCATCCAACACTTTGGAACCAATACAAAGTTTGAATCTCAAGTACTTCTTTGTAGAGTTGGTTTACCATCCATACATCCTAGACAACATTAAAAAAATTTAGGTATTTAATGATGGTAAGCATATCCTTGATTTTCTCTCCAATTTTGAAGCTTTTGAAACTAAAATCATATATGAAATTGATAAAAAATATATCATAAATGAGATGAAGAGGGGGTTAAACTTGAAACCCAATTACATGCCTAGAGGCATCATCACCTTAGAGTGGTTATTCGACAAGGATCATTATGTTAATAATGAAGGAAACCTTCCCCACTAGGGAATGCACAATACCAGTCTCACAACTTGGGGAATGATAAACCAAAACATGTTTTGCTAGGAAAATCCTACACTCCGTAGGAAAAATAGAACTTTTACATGCACTCAAGTGTTATCAAGGTGTTATTACATGGAGAAAAAATTATTTGTATATGTCCAATCCCTCCATCTTGAAGCATGCCATCCCACTGAAGCTGATGTGAAACCTTCCATCAGAGGAAGATGCCCAATAATGTATTATTTCATCCTCTCATAATGAAGGAAGTAAAAAAGCTACTTAACACAAAAATGGTCTTCCCCATCCACCACTCAACTTGGGTCGTAATTCTAATCTACAAGAAAAATGGAGAATGTATCCTTTGCATGTAATTTCAAATTTTCAACGAGGCATCCGAAAGACAACTACCCCCATTTTCATCCCTTGATGAGGTATTGCAAATTATGAACAATGCATAAATGATATCCTTCTTGATGGATACTCCGGATACAATCAAGTCATCATGTTTGAGGAAGATAGAATCAAGACAACCTTCACTACAAGTGGGGTATGTTTTTATATAGGATAATTCCTTTGGCCTCATGAATTTTGGCACAAAATTTTAACACACCACGGACATTGTGTAATGGATGACTTCATAGTATTCTTCAACATTCATGCTGACCACATCAAGGATTTATGCACGGTCCTACGGTGATGTCATGAGAATGAGATATTCCTCAACCCAAAGAAGTGTGTCTTTGGGGTCATCGAAGGCAAGTTGTTGGGGCACATTATTTCCAAAAAGGGTATATCCATTAACCTTGATACAATTGAATCTATTCTTAGAACCCCACCCCTAATGGACGAAAAGAATTGAAATCTTTCTTCATAAAGATTAACTCTGTAAGAAATTTTATCTTAGGATTTGTTGAGATATTCAGACATGCTTAATACAATGTCAAAGTAAGAGGTAAATTTAGAATGGAAAGATGAAGTGTACACCACATTTGTAAAAAAAATATATATTACTTGGGATCTTGTCCTAGTTAGTTCGGACTATGTATGCCCCTTCTTCATCTACACATTTACTTGAGCACTCTTTCATAGTAACTTTGACCCGGAAGAAATGAGAAAGAGAGAATGAAATACCCTTTACATTCATGAGTTCATCCTTACGCAATGCAGAGCTTCGTTACTCTGTCATCAATAAACAAGATTCTATGTTGATAAGAGTAGTAAAGAAATTTAGATATTATGTTTTACAAGAAAAAGTAATTTCTATTGTGTTTGACCCTAAAGTTAAGGTAATGTTGATGTAGAATGAACTTGGAGAGCACCACGGTAAATGGATGACCATCCTCCAAGAGTGTGACATGGAAATCCAATAGATGAAGAAAGTAAGAGACATGGGTCTGAGTTACAAAATGGAAGAGGTTGATCTAAAGCTATTTTTCCAATATTATACGATCGAATCACTCACGCCAAATGTATAGTACTAGGATAGATTATTATTTTCTCAACCAAATGTGTCTTGTGTACCTCAATCACACTCAATGTAGAGTTTTTTTCCGTATATTAGTAATTTCTTGATAAACTCTAGCACACTCTACCGTAGAAATCATGACAACATCTATTTGTGATGCCTATCCAAACAAGAAGTTTACCCAATTTTATGGGATATCTATAAAATGTATGGAAATGGCCATGGATAGTGTAGTTCCACTTTGCACCAAATATTGAGAGGGGGTTATTATTGCTCATGTTTGTTTACACATGTAAACACTCATGTTAGGAATTTCCACATCTTCCGTGACCACCACATCTAGAGAGCGAACCCATTTATGCACATATAGTTGGTTATTGAAGAACACTCCTTTTCTAGATAGGAATTGGGCCGTTAGCATTATTAATGAGAACTCTTCACTGGTCACAAGTTCATCCTCACTATTATTGACTACTACATGCAATGGGATGGCGCGCAACTATTCAAGAATTACAGGATTGATATTGTCATCAAATTCATAAGAGTACCACATCAATAATAAGTTTGTTAAGCCTTTCATGTTGGTATGTGATAATGGACATGCCTTTACTCCTTGAATGCGGTTCCTTGAATGGGCTTGTAATGATAAAACTATTCTATAAAAAAATTCTAATTTTTCCCATAGGAAATGGTCTCCCAAAATCAACTAACAAAAAATGTTGGATATAATAAAGAAAATTTTAAATAAAAAATCAATAGATTAGCATAACCAACTCAAATATTATCTTTAGTCGAGACGGAACCTAAATAAATTCTATGCTAGAGCAACCCCTTACCATCTTTTCTATGTCTTAGACCCCAAGTTTGGTTTTTTGGTGTGGAATTACATTTACAAGTTAAATGACACGAGTCCCCATCTTTCTAATGAACCTTAGAATCCCCGCATTGAATTTCATGTAATAATAATTAGGGGAAAATGATAAAGTTGAGGCTAGACGACTCAGCGTAATGAAATTAGATGAAAAATGAGAGGAGGCCCTTACTCATTTTAATAGGCATGAAGAGGTCATCAAATGATGGTTTGATAAGAAATCCAAATCTAAATCCTTTAGAATATCTTACTTAGTGTTACTATGGTAAAATATATGTGAGAAAAAGGGAAAACACAACAAATTCAACAAGATTTTTCTTAGCCCCTTCCAAATTGTAGAAATCCTAGGTGAAAGCACCTTTCGACTCAATAACCTCATGAGGGATATGCCCCATTTCTAGTAAATGGTAACTTCCTCAAACAATATTTCTACACTTGAGCCACTTCTCGCATGATGTTTGAAGTGCTACACTCGAGATAGGCTTGTGCCTTGTATATAGTTTCCATGCTTTGTAGTTTACTTTGGTAGTTGTTAACAAACGTATGCACTCTCGAGTAAGCCTTAGTTTAGGTTGTCCCATCTCAGCAAATTTTTCCATGTGCAACCATTTCAAATGTTTTTATTTCACTTTGCAACATATTCAATGTACATTGTGTTGACTTAAAAAAGGTTGATGGGGTTTTATTCTAACAAAACTTTTTTATTTTCGGGAAATTTGGTAAGAAGTGCAATGAACATGGGTAAGATTACTTGATAATTTTTCAATTTCAAAATACATGCTTAATCTTTATTTTAAATTTGTTATGTGGATTTAGAAATATTTTCGCACTCTAAAAGAGTCACGTAAAAATTCACCTAATATTTCCTTTCGAGTAATATGTGAAGCTAGGACTCACTTGTGCACTACTTTTTCCCACCCATCCTCCAACCCAACTAATCTAGTTCCTAAAATGTGAAACATCAATAATATAGAGAAATCACTCAGGTTAAAGTGTTTCAAAATATTTCTCAAATCAAGAGTATTTATGGTAATCTCCATTGGGGGCTATAGATGTCTAGTCGATAATGGAGAAAGGCCTTGATCAGAACCAAAGGTATCTTTGTTGAGGCTATAGACGATTGAATGGAAACAGAGAAATACCAATGACTTCCCCTTCCATCCACCCCCTTCAGAATCATAAAAATGCAAATATATAACAAAAATTACACAATAAGTCACACCATATGAGTTTCTTTATGCTAAGTGGAAAATATCAAAGGCAAGGTAAAGAAATTCATAAGCACACAATATACTCTCTAAATGTACTTCAATTCAGTATGTCACATTGCAAAGTTAATATACTAGATTCTTCTCTTGCATTGATAACATAAAATATTCAAGTGTGATTGTCTATTTTATTGAAGGTAAACTAAAAATATGAGTTCGTACACTTCGTTGAAAGAATGCTCAAGATAATTATGTAACAAAGTTGTCACTTGTTGTTGTGTCCATACCACACCCCTAGTTTCACAAGTGAAATCATGAAACTCCTTAGCCTCTCTCAAAATCATTTGGATTTGTACTCAAAACATTTCTCCATCCCATACACAAAACTTTATTTGCAAGCATCTTGGTATGCCTTGGTTATATTTTCTTTCACCCCTCTTTCCTTTTATCGTTTACACCCTTCACAAATATACTCATTTCAATTACTTTCTCTACAAATTGAGCACTATGCACATGGTCAAAATACCTTTACCTTGCGCATAGTTAATTTCTATGTCAAATCTTACCACATAATGTTCTTGATTCCTATCATCCTTCATAATGTTCATGTCCAATCTAGAGCATTTTATGGCCTCCTTACATTCAACAAGCTTCCACACAATTTCATTGCACAACTATACTACGAGTCACATGACCCCCATGATTTTCCTCACTCACACTCGCTAAGGATAGTCCAATCTTATTATGACACCCATAACATACTCTTCTTCACTTCATGCGGATGCTTAAAATTCCCATGTAATTCAATACTCCATGGCCCATTCATTTTATATGACATGTCACCCATTTGGGAAATCCAATTATAAACACTTCTTCCCCCTAAATATTTATGATTGTGTAGAGAATGTATGCGCATTTACGAAAGACAAATTGTTGGAAGAAATATCTAACTATGGATGCATGCCTTTAAATATAAAATTCATTGCACATACACTTTTTTTGATGAAGACAATGGATGTGCATTATAAGTATTCCTTCCCTTGTCTAACTTGTCCATGTGCAATCCTAATTGATTCTCTTTTCATTAGGTGTGTGCGGGATGAATAACATGCATTCGTGATACCTTTCAAACAACATGAGGATAGATGAGTTTATAAAGACACAAAGGGAACACACAAATATGTTACATGCATAATTGAAAGGATGATCCCATAAAAATGGAATTCATCAAATCTCAAGACTGAGTGTGTACTTCATCTCCCAAACACGGAGGAGCACTAAATGAAAAAATGTCAAGTTTACTAGAAGATAAGTCGATCACTCAAAAATCATGGCACCGTAATCCTATTATGTTTCTTATAAGATCATAGGATTTAATTGGATACATTCTCCTAAAAATACCATGTTAGAGACAAATGGTAGACTTAAATGAATAATTTAACTTATGAAACCATGCACCCCATCCGGATTAGAATCTGCAAATTTCAAAAATAATATCCAGGATTTTTTTAGCCTTATAAATATTTAATGAAGATGTTCTTCTTTGTAGAGAATATCCTGACATGTCATGCACTTCTAGAAGGGAAATGTGGCATTGAATTTGATTGGATTATGTGTCATTATGTAATTAATTTTTTCAAACCTAGGTTGTGACAAAGCCTATTCTCATTCATGCTTGTAACCTCATTCATTTCCTAGGTTTTGTTATAAATACCAAGATTAAAAACTTTGTAAAGGTCCTGGAATTTGGAATAGAAAAGCCTCTGAGTATATGTATGCATTTTCCTTGTTTCTCATTGCTTTCCTTATTTTTGGCTTAGGTCATCAACTGTATATGCTTCGTTTCAATTAGAATGAATATTAAAGGATACCCTTTGTTTATTCATTACAATATCATTTGATTTAATGAATAGAAAAATTCATAGTGCACTTCTTGTGTGTCCAATGGTGTTGTGCTCACTTCTTTAATGCCTAGTCTTTCCCTCGGACTATTGCACATGTTTTTGTCTTGATCAATTGCATATTGATTTGAGAACGAGAATGGTTTTGACACATCTTGGGGACAAGATACAACCCCCTTGCATATTTACTACTTATTTTACTTTTCTCCCTTCAATACTCCTATTTTTCACATTTAAAAAAATGCTAGAAATAAATTAGAGTAGTATTTAAATCTTGTAATGTCTGTGTATAGAGCTCATCATACAAATTACAAGTGATACTTATAATTAAATATTCATGTTAATAGATTTTGTGCATTGATTATGCTATGAATGAATTCTAATTAATTATTTTCTAGTTACAACACCCTTTAAATTGATTCTCCTATGATTGAATCATAAGCCATAGTTTCCTTTTATTAGGCATAAACCATCAAATTCCCTTCTTTAATCATACATACACTAGTCACTTTGAACTATTCCTAGAAAACCTTATGGCCACAAATACCTAGTGAAAATAAACCTGAGGGATATCCCCATGTGTGCAATTCATTATACAACCACATCCCTCACACGTGTACCCTCCTTTCAAGAGAGGAAGAGCCCCAACCATTTGTGAAAATCCCTATCTAGGTTTCCCACACTTGCGTGAATCTTTATCTACTACATAACATCAACATTATTAGCACTAGGGAATATAGAGGTGTTTCAATCATGGATATCATCGAGACTATCCTGGACAAGGTCACCTAGGTGAATTTGTCTTCTTTGATCATATTTTTCCTCTGTTGATTGTGGTCATATATGGATTTCAAATTTATGTTCCTCTATGTTTTTACCTTTCTTTTCTATGGTTGAATTCCACAATCACTCTTCTACAACTAATTAAGGATTATTTATTCTTCTCTCTAGCTTGAAATCTAAAAAAGGGTTAGTCTAATCACGGGATATGTGGCCCTACCATGCCTACATAGAAATACTTCTAAGGGATGCATCAAACTCTCATAGTTCCCCACCTATTGAATATGTACAAGATGTATGTTGTAATGTGTTTTGGTAATCAAGAACCTATAAGGACCTCATACACTTGGAATTGATCTTTGGATTTTGTTTTAGTTTTGCAAATTACCTATGGAAACTTTAAATGATGTGGGTATACTTAGATTTATCCATGAATATGATTGAGAGAATTATTTTTAATTGGGTGTTTATTTGTGATCTCTTGTGTAGCCAAAAGATGTGTGGTGTGAGACCCTTTTAATGGGCTAGGTTAATGTTATTATATAGGTAAAATTTGCAAGACTATATTCTCCCTCAAATAACATGTGATCAACTATGGTAAATTGTGAATTCGAAAATGTGCTTGCTAGTGTTTTAAAGATGAATTCGTTGGCCTTGGAAAAATTCAATTAGGTGATTTTGTTTTGTATGGGTGATTTCATCTAAGTATAGTACACAAATAAATATGTCTATTGGAGAAGGTGGCCAACTACTCAAATATGTGTCTTATATTCTAAGAATGTGGTTTTGACTAATCAATGATCGAATGTGTCTTATATTCTAATAATGTGGTTTTGACTAATCAATGATGGATAACAAATTTGACCTAGTGGCTGATAGTGTTTATTGAGAAAAACAAGTATATTAATTAGTTGATTAAATATACAATGAGTTATGGGCTAAGATAAGTGTTATATTCAATTTTCAAATGCTAATAGGCCCAAATTTAGGTATCTACATTTTCCCCCATTTTAATCTAGTAATTGAAAATTATTGGATTAAAATATAAATGAAACAAAAACCTCTGCAAGGTCAAGTATCGCACGATATTGAAATGTGTGTGTTCCTTTCTCTGTCATGTGTATATCCATATATGTGAGATCACACGCCACATGTAAAAACATGTGTTAAATTTTGATCAAGATGTTGGTATTAAATCAATAAATACCTAAATTGAAACTTAAAATCATGAAAATTGTACACTTGATTGCCTTTTGTGTTGAATGTGAAGGTAGAGTAACAAAAAAGTGAAAATGCATGAAATATATACATTATATTGCCTCGGGTGTTATATGTGAAGCTAGAGTAACTAAATAAGACCACATTAAGTGGGCCAAATAAGTGAATCCTATACACCATCTGCAACAATTAGGCATGTTGAATAAAGCCATGTGTAACCATCCACAACAATTAGGCCTTTTTAATGAAATCATGTGTAAATATTATGTAGATGTAATATTCTTGTAGACTTCATGTAATGACCATATACAACTGACCCAAAATATCCATACGATCACACCAATATCCCCATAAAAATTTATGGAATTTTTTTTTATTTGATGAAGAGTATAAAATAAGAACAAACCATTATTACTCGAACACATTGAAATGTGATGTAACCAATTTATCAAGTTGTTTATCAAGCTGATAGGTAAACACGATTGCATATGTGTGATCCCGATGCCAAAACAAGAAGTATAAAATTAACCATGTCCTTATTTTCACTAAAGGAAATTAATTATGTTTATTAGGCACTTCTGCCAAAGGTTTATTTAACAGCGAGGGTAAAAGTCACCAACATGATATCACATTAGAAATTCAGTTAGTTCATTCTTTTCTTTTATTTCTCCGGTCAATTTCACATCATCTTACATAACAACATTTGTGTTATATTTATCCTTTAACAAGGGCTATCCCATACCAACACCATATCAAGGTTCAAAGCAAAATAGATTTCAGGTTTCAAGGCAAGGGACAATGCTAACAGACGCATTCAATACATTTCAAGGGTGAGGTACATTTATGATTAACACCTTTACATATTCTCATTCACTCACAACCTTTACTAACATGTGGGATCAATTTATTCTCAATTCCTTACTCAAGGTTATATGTTAACTACACAACCTTTAATTCTTATTACAAAGTTCATGTCTCTTTTGTACCCTCATAAAAAGGTAGGTTGATTTACCATGACAACGGGACATAGAGTTTCTTTTCAATTTCCTTATAATCCTGATAAGCTTCATTCCATTCCTTATTAATCCAGAAAAAACTGGTCATGATGAGTTTTAGTACTGCCCACAATGTTAATTAATTTCCTAATGGGTTCGTTAACGAATAAAATGATATTCTCTAAAATAATGAACTAAGATGTTCACTCAACTGTTCCAAAAGTAGTATTCATTTATATGGACTTAACCATTATAAGTCATTCATTTTCTACCTCAAGGACTTCATGAAGATAAGATAATAACAATCTATAACTTCAATCATACCTCGTTAATATTATTCCATAGAATTATGTTAATTGAACCAAAAATAACTTATTTTTCTTGATTCCTTCGCACTCAAATTCTTTATATTTCAAATTAATAAATTATATTAGAAACAAATCTTAGGATTCCTATATTTTTAAGTACTTTTTGTTTGATAATCCCTTGAAGCAAGGAGATAACCTAAAGCATAGCAAGGGAGTTTCACCATTTTTTGGACTTGCTTAAAGAACTCCCTCTTTTAGGACTAGTGACTTAAAGGAGAAGGTCAATCAAAAAGATTGTAATCTCCCAATTCATATTTCAAGAACATGATTAATTAATTTCCAAAAGTTTCTTTTTTTCACGTATAGGTTAGGGAAGTTTAATTCACTACCCAAAGGTCATTTGGCTCACGAGTACCATAGTGAGTATCCTTGCTTATATGAAAACATATTGCTTTATAAAGTACATTACACATACAAGTGATTCAAGTTAATGTTAACCTTCAATATTTATTATCACCTTTGGAAGTTAAGGTAAAAACAACCATTTCATTAATTTAAATAAAAACTCAAGAGTAAGCATTCGATTCACTCTCTTGTTGGAAAGATTTTATGATGCGCTCCACAAGGAGCCCCAAGTCCCAAGGTAGTTGAAATAAAGCCAACCAAAATTCTTTTTTACTTACCCATGTAAGTACATAGGTTTAAAATCATAAGTATGTACTATCCTCAACTCATAATAACTAAAACAAATTTTATACGAATATATAAACTTGGTGTCCTTTCATATTTACTTATTTTCGTACACCATTTAAGATCATTAAGGGAGTGTGTATGATCATTGTTGTAAGTATCGAAGCTGCACTAAACATCTTTATAAAATAAAACCTTCCTTTCCTCAATCGAAAGTAGACATCATGTTAGAAAATGTATTCCCCATTATGGAAAGAAGAGACCTTATTATTCTCAACCAAAAGGGTTTAAGTAGCTTATCAATTTCCAACCACAAATAGACAATAGAGGACCAAATATTCACCAAAAGGGAATTATTTTATAAGTAATGAAACGTAATGATAGATCTATTATATTTCCATAATCATATGGATAATATGATACTCGGGTTAAGCATAACCAATACATAACTAAGTCTTTGAAAATATTACAATACCCAAACAAAGAAAAGACCTTCCTAATAGTTATACTTTCCACCAAAATGGGATGATACAAAAGGAACACCGTTAAAACTTTTGTCATTAAATTTCATTGTGGATATACAACATGACAAACAATGCTCACTTTGTGATGAATGGAGAATAGTACTAACAACATCTAATTTCAAAAAGGTAAATCTAGATTTCCTTCTCTATTTCGATAGAGTAAAGTGCAAGTCATATAGAGATAATGAAATTTATTTTAAAATTTATAGACTTCTTTCACTACAGAAAATAAAATTTCTTTAGAGTGTAATAACATTCAACATTTCTTCTAACTTCATAGTACAAAGCATTTATTAGGTCAGTTCAAAATGAACTAGCATGATTATCCTTTCTATATAAATGCATGAACTTTTATGTGTAAAGCATTCAGCTAGAGGAAGAAACACATGTTTTCCATTCTCGTTATATCAATCATGTGCCATCATGTCTACGAAGAATCAAACAAGAGAGAGAGAGAGAGAGAGAGAGGCAATCTTGCCATTTTATTCCTCTTGATATCATGTCCCAATTAACATGGAATAGGGATAGAGATACAAGAATTCACCCATATGATTTTTTCCTTTCAAACCAACAACCAAAGATTTATTTTTTCATAATAAAAACATTCAAAATAGCAGGGTCATAAGTAAAACAAATGAAAACCCCCACATTACTCTCATCGAAACCAACAATCAAAAACTTATTCATTTTTTAAATAAATACATTCAAGACCTCTAGATCACAAGAAACAACACATCGAACCTCTAAAATTACTCTATGGATATTTAAAATTGTATCTCTTATTGTTTAAGTGTATATATACTTGTATTTCGGTTCAACTAAAAATACAAGTGTATATACTCCAATGACCATACGCATCATATGTGTAATTGCATTATGTAAAACATATTCATACCCAAGAATAGAAACATTTACAATTCTAATTCGACCACATAGCAAGAAGATAAAACCCCATAATTTTGTCCATAAAGGACCATGTAAGAATAGAGAAAAAACCATGCCTGAGTAATCAACAAATGGAGGTTGTGCCTTCAAATTATCACTCTAGCCCATGCAAAACCACGCCCGGAGGAGCGATTTACTTCTTCATTTTTCCCTCATCTTTGCTTTGGCTAGGGCCTTTTTAAATTCATCCACACATAGTAAAAATGCAAGCAACAAGGGAAAAACTAGAAATAACCAGCCACAAATGGTGCCTTCACAGAACACCAAAATTATCGGCACCACCCGAAAACAACCACAAAATTTCCAAGCATCACAACTAGGGTTAGGGTTCCAACTTGCCCCTCCCTTCTCCAAGTGCCCAAGAAAAAAAATAATCATATACCAAAAGTTTAAAAAATGACTTAAGAAATGGGTTTCAAAAAAATATTCCATTTAAGGTGTTGTTCGGATCCATGACCCTTCCCAAATGGAGGTGCTCAATCAGACATAATCATGTTAAAAATAATAATCAAATGCCCATATGTATTGTCCACCATTGTTAGTCACTTAATTATTATTTAACACCAAGTCAAACAACATGATAATAGTTATGTCTTTTAACAATAATGCTTCCAATAAAAAATTCTTAAATCTACCATCACAATAATAATATTATTATTATTTTACTTCCAACATAATTCCACAATTAACATCTTAATATTATGATCATTAAATCATAGCGTTAAAACTAAACAAGGGATCCCGAGAAATATATTCTGAGTCTACATACTCAAAAGCCAAATCAAACAAATTATACTAACTTTCAAAGTTATAATCGTCAAGAAAATTTTGACAAGTCAACCTTATTGATAAGGCTAAACAATAATATACAAGTGATTGTACGATTCCCGATGATACAGATGTTCGCATGTCATCATGCAAGGTAACCAATATTATCATTACAACAACAATGTTAACTATTTTGTTCATCATTTTTTATCCAAAAGAGACAAACATTAATAGACACATGATGCGCACAATATCAATTTGCCATACTAGCTTATTTACACTTAGGAAATCTACTATCAACTAGCATCGATGTAAGAATTATCAAATGCACACACACACAGAGATATGTGTGTGTGTGTATGTATATATACCCGTAAATAAATTAATTAATTAAAAATGGCAAAACCATGTATTATTTTGCACAATAATTCCCACGATCAAAGATAGCTCTTCTTAGCGTGAATCGATGAAAGATAAGTGTTTACCAATCTAAGGTCTCTGGCTAACAAGATCATCATACTCGAAACTTTCAATAAACATCTCTGTCAATGACACCAAGGTGAGACCTTCATGGTCAACAACATACAACGAAAAATAACTAAACATCTTCATATTGTTCAATGGCATAAAGCCACGATAAGCAATGCTACAGTAGTTTAAGGATGATGTCAGTGCGAGTTAAGACTCATGACAGTTAATAAAACTTTATTTAACAATGCAATCACCAATCTCTAATATGTTTAACTATATGATATCACCTTTACTAAGAAAAACAAGTTTATTGACGGGTGACATGGATGTCAAGTTTAGGAGTCCCAAAACAAGGTGTGATGCCTCCGGTGTTGAATGTGAGGGTAGAGTAACAAAAAAAGAGAAAATTTATGAAATATATACAATGGATTGCCTCGGGTGTTGTATGTGAAGATAGAGTAACCAAAAGACCATAGTAATTGGGCCAACCGAGTGAAGATTATACACCATATGCAACAATTAGGCATGTTGTATAAACCATGTGTAACCATCCACAACATTTATGCCTTTTTAGTGAATTCATGTGTAAATATTGTGTAGATGTAATATTCTTGTAGACTTCATGATGTAGTAACTATGTGCATATTACAATATCATCTGAAGAAATGTATCTAAAATATGCATGAATGTGTTAGAAAACCCCATAATATGCACCATTTTTTTATATAAAGGATAACTTAGCTCAAACGAGAAATTTTTAGTAGTGTAAAAGTATAGTACCAACATGATCAATGATATAAACAAAAATTAGTGTATCAACTAACATGGTAAAATGTGTATATGTCATAAGATAAAGCATTTGTTAGCACAAGTAATGTATAACATTTGAGATATAAAACAATGTGATATCCAACAATGTGTATGATCATATGAGTAAATATGTTTTGATATCATCCGTGATAGATTCAGCAAATCAAGCACAATGCATGTGTATAAGTCATAAGATAATAGCAGTGTAAGCTCAATAATGTGTATGTGTCATCAAAAGAATGAAATATATATCATGACTATGTTCTAACAAGATTTAATAAGATAACATAGTAGTGAATATGATGGATAACATGATAACAACACATGATGTAATGCTCAATGGGTCCATTATGACCTAAGACATGACACGATCAACATGACATGATAGACCCGTCAACAAGATACATGAATAATAATATGTGATAGATTTTCCCAATCTTAATAGTGTTAATTATTAGCTTGTGTGTGTGCAAGAACATGCATTCAAAAATAAATGATATATAGCAAGTGTTTAATAAGCAAGTGATAAGAATTATGTAGTAATAAATGATAACCATCATGCAAAGTAAGCAAGTAGTGAAACAACTAATGTTCCTTGAGGAACATATAACAAGTGATGTCATAATCATGTAATTCAGCAAACAATTTGCACGGAGCAATGTGTAATAAGAAATTTGATAAATCATAGTGTGTAATCATATAAATTACTAATAAAATTTTGTAAGAACTAGTGGTCCATCTATCGAGTTTCAAATAAACCCATGTGTAAGAAGCAATGTTTATAAAACAACAACTATAATGTAAATGAATCCTAGGCCTAGAGCCAAGAATGCAAACAATGTGTGCCAAGAAGAATCAAAACAATCCATGTGTGGCAATCAATAATTATAAGTGTTATGTGTAGCAAATCAATTTATGTCATAAGCTAAGTGTGTTATAACAATGTGTTTTTATGAAAATCACTCAAATAAGTAATCATGTCATAGAATGTGTGATTCTATCAAAGATGTAAAAAGCAATGTATTGTGGGATGGTTTTTTCCATTCTAAGAATATAGAAAGTATGTATCATAAGAAGCAATAGGGGTAGTGTACTTCCAATGTTGATAAGTAAAAATAAAATAAGCAATGGAAATCACGCAGACATTTATGAAGATTAGCAAATGAAGCATAGAGGATATAAGTGTACCAAGAAAATACAACATAAAACAAACAAGTGTATAAAGTAAACACGATATACAACATACAAGCAAGATAAAATAAAACATATAACATACGTAAGTAATCAAAGCAAACAATATCACAACTCAAATAAGTCTCTAAAGAAAACAAGTAAGATAGTATTGTGTTCAATGAAAGGTTTTGCAAAAGCTATTGAAATGGAGTAAGACCCCAAAGCTTTGTGCAAAGTCCCTCAATGGACCATATGATAAGAAATGAGCAAGGAATCCTATTTGCATGTATTAAAACTTGAAATAAACAAGAAATCTAACAAATAACATTAACCTCTATTCTTGAAAGCTTAACAAAATATGCCTACTAAAGACTTAAGCAATCAATTTTGTTGTTTACTCCATGAGGGTGAATGAATCTCACTAAATGGCTACATGGCCAAGTTTAGCTATTCCATTACTAACCTAACATGGGTGCAAGATGAAGCTATTTTAATGGTGGATGACCCAAGATCAAATGCCTTATTAGCTTGGCTAATGCAAATGAGCTCTTAAGCTTTCTTAGGCTTGTTTTGGCTTTAGCTTATGTAAAGTTGTGTCTTTGAATGGGTAGGCTTAGCCTTGTATTTATAGTTTTTGGTTTGGAAGAATTTAAAATTTGGGTGCATGTGGGACTAAATTCTAAAAAGCACTTTAGGATTAGATTAGGATAAACATGCTTTAGGCTTAGTTAAGCTTGGTTTAGGCTAGTTAACTAGGGTTTAGGCTAGTTAAACTTTGATTAGCAAGTGATTAGAGACTCATTGAGAGTTGGGAGGGGTCTGGATAACCAATTGTGACTGATAGATAGCCTACCAATAGAAGTGATCTAGAGAGAACTAGGGAGGTTTTGAATGGTCGAAAGGAGGAATGTTTAGCTAATAAGAGAGATATTAGCCAAATAAGTTGATTATAGGAGGAATACGGCATAGAAGGTGTCGTGAAATGGGCATCCGAGAATGGAGCGAAGAAGGGTGTATTAACGAAGTGTCATCAATTGGTTGAATTGGATGAAATGCTAAGTGTAAGCATATTTTAGGTGTCTACATTTTCCCCTCTTTGAGGTGGCGTAAGCGACGTCACTTCAAAGAAAGTAGACAAGCATAGACAAGTAGAAAAATTTGAAGAGATAGAAGAAAAATTATTGGAATGAAGGATTCCCCCTCGAGTGCCGATGGGGTGATAGAAGAACACAATTAACGATTGAAAAGATGACAAGAAGAGAACATAAGAAATAATAGTGTGAAGAAGAAAGGGGATATAGAAGAAAAAGGAGTATGAGGAAGAGGGAATGAGCTAACATCCATCCAATGCCTTTTAAACAACTTTATTTTTCATCATATTGCTAAGGATCTTCATCATTGGTCCTTATTAAAAAGAATGAACAAAATTGTAGTATGACATGAAAAGCCATATACGAACAAATGTCCATTGCTAAAAACACCAACTCCATGCAACATACAAAATGAAATGTAATACGAGAAAGTAAAAGATGCCTAACTCCATGCAACATACATAATGCAATGCAATACAAGAAAGTAAACAAGCTAAACTAATAGAGAAACATAATGTAATGTTTTTCTTATCAAGCTTCAGTTCCAACCTGTGTGAATTAATGACAAGGGTTATGATGGTGCCCCAAGCAAGGATACATGCAAGGGGAATAACGGAGGACACTTGGGTCCGATTAAAAATCAATGTGCACTACGAAACAAAGATGCCGTGCAACTCATTGTGCCCCATAGTAAATACAGATGAAGTGAGAAGTCTAGATTTTATTGATGGAGGTAGATCAAGATGATCTACGAGTCACACACATGAACAGGTGAGAACCAAAGAGCGACATTTTGTAGGATGATTTTCAATTTTTAGAAGTTTTCTTAAACATATTTGAATGTTTTTATTTTTCTAACATATTTGAATGTTTTTATTTTTGAAAGCTTTCTGAAGCTATGTAAAGGAAGATGAGGAATCTTGGATGCCCCTAGCAATAGATGGGATGTGCAAGGTCATAAGGCCACGTGCGTGCAAGAAAGGTGAAGATGCAAAAATTCCCCAGCGATTAGGTGGGAGTATTCAAAGGAAAACTCTTCATAGGTAGAAGTGGGACCCAAGGCCATTATGGATAGGTTCAACATGATGATGAACATAAAGAAATGAAATGTTGGGAAGAAGTAAGGATTCCCCAAAGATAAGTTGGCCTAAAAGCACATGATAGAAAGGAAGGAGAAAGATTGTTTTTTGTGAAAGGGGAAAAAGGTGTTCAAAACATAGAAAAAAGTAATCCTATACACATGGATGTTCTGAACGAAGTAGAAGAATGATGTGAATGATATGAATGTAGCTTATAAGCCTTGCGATGAAGAAGTGATTAGCCAAAGGCACAAATCATGAGACGAGATAAGGACTAAAGTAAGAGTCTAAACAAGGTCCAAAAAGACACTTGGTAACATACTAATCCTGCCTACTCATAGAGATCTAGTGTGTGGAAGTGGAATTTAATTACCTCTTGAAGGGAATATTTAATAGACAACAAGTGAAGACACCCTAGCCAATGTGTAGGAATGATTTATTTTGATAGATGATAGGTGATTTGTGAATGAAGGGTGGAAGGATAGTCATACATTGCTCCATTGCTGCCAGCCAAGCGTCCATAGCCCCAATGGAGATGTATTTGATTCTAATCGCAACATTTCTCTACTTCCAGTCAGACATCCATAGCCCCAATAGAGATTATTGGAAATACCCCAAGAGAGAGTTATATATCAATTTTCTTTTGCTTTGAGCTTTTAGCTTTTGATTTCTTTTATTGCTTTTGATTCTTTTGCTTTCTGAAAACTTATTTCAGCTCTCTTGTTTGACAAGGGGTAAGCATATTTTAGGTGTCTACAAGTATCACATAGTAATCACACAAGTGCATGAAGTAGTCAATGTCAAATAATGTCATACAACATGTAAATACACACAAGAATCAAGTCAATTAGTGTGTAACATGAAACAATATAGAGAAGTCAAAGAGATCAATATTATAAAGTAATTAAAAAATATCACATGCAAGCGCACATAAATATCATATAAGAATTAATGATTTACGCATTGGTGTCATGTCGGTGATCAATTATGTAAGCATGTAATGTCATGTGAGGAATTATTCATGTAAGAAATTAGTATCACATGAGAAATCAATTGCATAAAAAGTTGTGCGGTGTGTAGACAAGTAAGGATAGGTAAAACAATAGCCCTAGGCCAATTATCGTGAAATAGTAAAATTAATAAAGCAAGTAATCATGGATCATAGTTTCATTTGTATCTAAAATAAGCAGTGTGATCATCGGATAACATAAAGGTATAACACATGTTTCAAGTATTATAGTCGTATAGTACATGTAATAGACTAGTATCGAGAGATGTGATTGTGATAAAAATCATTATAGATTCCCCAGTGTAGGTAATTACCCTAATGTGGGATAGAATGTTGTGAGAATTTTTAATGTTTCAAATGTGTGATTGAATTAATCTTAGTATATAATATGCCCTTGGCATGCATACACCCTTAGGGTGGGAGTGTGTAATGTCCATGGCTTTCAACCACTTATTTTGTGTAAAAATTACAAGTTATAAAGTAGTGTATACGGCTAAATCTAAATGATCAAAAATGTTTTAGCTAAACAAGGACTGTGTATGTCACATGTAGGTCCTAATTTTTAGATTTTTGTAATGTATTGTTTCTACATTTTTGGAATGAGATGCAATAAATTTTAGACTAAAGACCCTAGGGTAGTGGGCTAGAAATAGCGCAAAATGTGAGTTGGGGTCCCGGGTATTATTATTCTCTAAAAATCACATCAAACCCATGATAATGTGTTATATCGTCGGGTATTAGTGGGGTCTTGGACAATTTTTTCCCTCAAGAATCAAATCGAGCCAATGAGAAATTGTGTTGCATCATCAAGACACACACTACTTAAGAACTAGGGGGAATGTATGAAACAAATAATAAGAGTGTTATGGTATGTGTGTGCACCTAATGCTATGTACTAGTGATAGTGTGACTGATAGTAGGCTATTCATCTTAAAAGTGTATTATATAGTCCAATCATTTAGATCAATTTGATACTCTCCGGGGTTTAACCGGTGTGAAATTAAGCTTAGCCACGATCTTATCAATATCACCTAGTACGTACTCCTCCTCATCATCATCATCTTGGCCATTATTATTCTTGACATGCGTATGATTCTCTTATTTATGTTACTAAGTGTGTGGTCATATATATGTTTAGTAATAAAATAAGTGAGTGTGGAACTGTATCCATTTGCATTGGTTCAACTTGCTCTACTTATCATGTTATAGTCGTAAAAACTTGCTTCACTATGGGATGCAATACTTTCATTTCATGAACTTTATCGATTATAATAGGAATTATTTTACTTGGTTTCTATTATTTAGGAGAATGGAAACTAGTTGCTTTGTTTTTTATTTGTAATATTAGGAAACATATTATTTTCTTAGTTGGATTGTGTACTTACTTTTGAACTTGCTTATGCTCTCGTGTTTTCGTATGATTTTTTGAGTTGTTCTCTTTTTCTTATATATTTTTCTTGCAAGAAAGATATTGGATATGATCAGATAATGTCTAATACTTTTTTATGTCCATTACTACAATGATAATTACAAAATGATTTTCATCGATATCATATCGAGGCAATGTTTTGGTCGACATTGTGTACTAGGTATCTTGATAATCTTCTTATCAAGAAACTTTTGTATGATAATGTTCATTGTATATATATCATAGTGAATGATAGATTCATGAGTATGCTTTTGTTTAGGTGAATATAGCTCTTCATCATAGGTTGAGTGACCAAGGGTTGTTGACATAGAAGTAGTAGAGATGGTATCCAAATGAGGCATCATTTACACATGTGTATGTGCATGTGAAAAATCCTCAAAGGTCTTATATGTAAGGGAATTCATGAGCTTAGGGTGTCCATCCATCAAACTCTCCCATAAACTACTAGTTTGTCCACTAATTGATCAACACATTCACTTGGTTGATCAAACAATGAATTGGAATTGGAGTTACTAAACCTTGGAAAAACATACAATGTTGTTCCTTATGTCCTTGTAGAATGCAAATTGGTATACCAAATATGTGAATCATATGAAATAGACATGAATAAAATTGTCAAAATTTTGGTGTGTTACTTCCAAATGCTCAAAATCATAATGAGTGGTAATAAGATAACAATGAGGAATAGATATTGTAGAGATGAATAACTATTAATGCAAGAAATAAAGAAGAAAAAACCATACTAACTCCATGTCAATGATATTATGTGGGAATTATTTAATAAAAACCCTATCGCTTTTGTGTATATAACTAAGAGCGTGTAGAAAAATTATCAATGTGTGGTTAGGATCCTCTTTTCATGTGAATAGGATAAAAGTAGGCATACAAAATATAGATGGGATAGGAGAATTGTAAATTTTACACATTATAGTTCAATTGAAAACATAATTGTTATCAATCCAACTTGTAAATTATTTGGAGGATAAGCGTAAGTGTTTGACTTTATGTTTCAATTCACTTAAATCTTACATTATAGATTGTAATTATTGCATTAGGATACTAAAAAGTTGGGAAGATGCATCACAAGGTGTGTTAGGTTGAGGATGGGATTCACATAATGTCTAAGGATGATCTTTCATGCTCCTTTCTTCCCATATGGAAGGATACTTATACATTTCATGAAGGATATCATCTATGAAAGGTGTAATTTGTGCTTGTATGTGTGCCTTAAGGAGGGTTTCATGTTTAACATGCATTTCATTCATGATATCGTCATAAAAGGAACCCACAAGTAAGTGTATATAAGTTGGTAGGTGATATATTTTAGGCAATATTAAATATCATAAACTCTAATATAAAGATTGGCAAAATCATAAAACCAAATTAGTGTCCAATAAAAATGTGAAACTGATTTGAAAAGGTCAAATTAACAAAATAACTATTGCCAAAAATTTGTGATGAATTTTGAGAAACAAAACAATATTTTGAGAACCTTTATGTAGTAGAAAAAAACCTCCTAGAGTATTTTAAATACATGTATATTTCTATTGTTAGTTCCTTTTGTGAGAACTAAAGAAATCATAGTTTAGAAAATTTTATGAGGGATACTGAAAACTAAAGAGATGTTTTTGTTCCTATTAACAAATAGACAAAAACCCTCCTATGGTTTTGAAAATAGAGTCGTTATTCTTGACATATGATTTGAAAGGTAAGAAGGCTAGCAAAGGACCCTAAAAATGCCCTACTAGGACTACCAAGCATAAAACCCTAGAGAAAATGCTAAAAATTATATTTAGGTCATGGAACATATAGAAATCTAAATCTAAATTTGAATACAAATCTATAGAATATGAAAGATGAAACCTTATGGGTGAGGCACAAATCCATAGGATGTGTATTATCAGAGATACAAAATCACGCACATACTACTATTTTACTATATTGTCAAGTATGTTGTTATATGCATGGATCTTAAGTAAGAAAAGTATTCATTGGTGACATAATCCTTTATCCATCCACTTATTTTGATTGTTTATATTGTCTTTCTCTCTCACATATTTTGTATTTGTACCCGTTACGGTCAAGTCATAAGGATCCATGTTTGTCTGTCTTTTCACATATGTCATCATTTATCCCAAGACACCAGCGCCCACTCTGACACTAGCGCCCAAGCACTCCTGTCCATTTTGGGTGCTTCTGTCCTCTTTGTTCTTTTTACACATTTTGACATTTGTGGTCGGCCTTTTAGTTTTCTTATCCTTATCCCGAGCTCATAGTGGTCTTTCGTGTCACTAGTGTCTAAATTCAAACAAGAGATCCATATATATACACAACATACACTCTATTATTTTGGTGGCAATTCTAAGGGGTAATCTCATCTACATAATATCATTACCATTACAAGGGACTACATTTTTAAACCACATACATTGCATAGGAAGGGGAAGTTCTCAATTTCATATCACACATTTACATCTTATCTGAGAATAGCCCACTATCTTGGTGTCATTGGCACGAGGGCAACCTAAGGACACTATTTCACACATAATCACAAAGAACTACATGGAGTCTGGAATGTAGTGCAACGCTCGGTCATAAGTTCACTCATCGAGTGATTGCCAAGGCCGGGCTTGAATTCACATTTTGCATATTTCATTCCAATTTGATGTGTTTGTAATCTTTTGCAGGTAGCTAGGGTTTATTTTGTAGGTTATAGGTACCCTCGTAAATCAAAGAGAATTTCAAAGCATCGGTAGAAGTGGCAATGAAACCTAAATGACACAAAAGAAATAGGATTTCAAGATTGTGTAGTCACTAGCACTCAGAACAGTCACCAATGACCAGTGCCTTTGTCCATCATCGTGCACCCGTGTCCAGGCGTTATTCTCGAGATCCTAGAATTTACAGGAGTAGTCGACATTATTTCAATCTAGTTCAACACTTTACACTACGCAAACTAGTTCCAGTTTGCCCAGACTCAACTAAGTCACCTATCTCACCATTTACTTATAGTCTTGCATTGCTAGAGTGATTAACATCTATATATTTAGTGTATTTTACTATATCAGTTACTTTGCAATTAGATTTAATTAATTTTTTATTAAATCAATAATTAAAATGTACGGGTTCACCAAAATCAAGGTTTATTTAATTAGGGTTTTGAACTATTGTGTATTGATAAAATACTATTGTATCACCATGAAAATAACAAGCATGTAGATGCTAAATCATATTCATGTAAATTGGATATATTGGACTCGCATATATGAGATGACTAAGAATGTAAAACTAGGGTTTAGAGATGATTGCACTAATTTTTAGACTAAGTTGAGATGATGTGTTATGGAAATGTACATGGAAGATATGCAAACTACCGTTAACATATTTCAAAAAAATTGGGTGTACTTATATTATTTGATAAAATCACCTATCCTAGAAAACATCACCATGGCAACTTTATATGATTTGGTTGATCAGACAGACTGTCCTTTTCGTTGATCGTGGTTAATTGAATATTGGAATTGTGTTTCTCTATGTCTATGACTACTTTTTCTATGGTTGATTTTTTTAATCGCACTTGTGTGATTAATTAGAGATTATTTTTCTTCTCCTTTTCTTGGAACCTAAATAGTGGTTAGTTTGATTTGGAATTTTGGCCCCTATCATGCCTACATAGTAATAATCTAATCATCTTTTTTATGTAAGATGTATATCACAATCTATTTTGGAAATCAAGACCTTATGAGACCCTTCAAAGACTTGAAATGATCTTTTTCTTGTGTTGCAGCTTTATAAATTTCATAGGGTAGCTTCCAATGATGTGTACAAACTTAGATTCAAATGAATATGCTTGAGAGATTGATTTTGCAATTAGGTGTTTTTTTGTTATGTCCTAAGTAGCCCTAAGGTCCGATAATGTTTATTAAGTAAGACAATTAAAGAAATTAATTACATAATGAGCTATGGGCTGAGCTAAATTCAAAGCTTTATTGTAAAATGCCAATGCGACTATATTTAAGTATGTGCATATGCCTAAAAACACTTTCTATCCACAACAGTACATATAGAAAGTAATAATGTCACAATCACTCGCTCACAGGACATAAAAATCCTAATGTAATACAAATTGATTTAGTCATGGTCATAAGTCTCAAACAAAGGACTATCTTAGACCATACAACCCATGTAATTACACATAAGGATGACCTCACACTGTAAAGATCAATACGCAACTTGAAAGATACATTAAGATTCTATATCATTTCAATGAGTAAAAAAATTACAAAGTTTGGTAAACACGTTACAATCCAATTTCAATCTTGACGAGAAAGAATTTTAATTTGTAACACCTAAAAAGGGACGTAATTCCAAGAACTTAATCCTAACTAGACTTATTGAGTCACAATGTTATGTTGATCTATACTTTTCTCCCTTAAATGGAAGATTTTCACTCACTTTCGGCTCAAACGAGCGAATAAATATGTCTTAATCACTATTTATGGAGGTTATTTGGGTAATAACTAAAAACATACAAGTAAAATTCCATAAAATAGTGAATGTAACACACCATTTTGATCTATCACTACTAATCGCACGTAAAATGTACGATGGAAACGCGTCAAAAGGATGCATCAAAGAAGTGGAACTTTAGGGACCGAAAGAGTGCGAGAGTAAGAGGGGAAAAGAAGAAGGGGTTTGAGGGAGAGAAGTCCAAGGAAAGGAAAACACAACGGGAACAAATTCAAAACTCTTCTTTCCTCAACTACAAGCCATGAGGTGTGGTGATTAAGTCGTCCAAAAGACATATTTTAGAGATATATTAGAAGGCAAGGAGTAATCGATTAATACCACTAATGTCAAAAGTTGTTATTTGTAAATTTAACCCTTGTGTTTTTTTGGTAGTTAGAACATGTAAATGTAAGGGGGGTTTTCTTATGCTTCTCATGAGACATTGTAGAGATAGGTAAATATTTAATGGAAATGGCATCCAAGGGTGGCAATTTCATGCACATTTATGACTGGGAGTGTCTCTAGCTATGAGGGTAATGAACAAGGTTTCCCTCATCAATATTCTTGAAGGTATCATCAATCAATAACCACCAACATAAAATTGACTTTTTTATTTTTTATATTTTATTCTTTTAAGGCGTTAATGAATTTGATTGATGATATTTAATTTGTTAGATAAGATGAAGACATGAATGGAAAGTTGGAAATGAAAAGATGGGAATTAAATACCTACATCCATGACTCATATTATTTCTACCAAAACAATATCTTTTATTTTTGTTCCACATTATCATCTCCAACTCACTTGCATTTTTCACATGAATGAAATTTGTGCTTAAAGGGGTCGAAATAAAGAATGGGTAAAATCCAATAGGGTCCCGGTTTGAAACCCAACTACCCGAATACAATAGACTTGGTTCTTTGTTCGCATCCTCGAAAGAATGGTGCCCCTTTTTTTCATCCATTAGCAATATCTATACTTTTTTTGTATGGGAGGAACACCATTCTCGGCGTGCACTAGGGGTTGTCCAAAGGTAGTAGCATGAAGACAACCGTAAAATGAGCTTTGTTATCTTTTTATTTTAATTTTTTTGGCATTAAGGTTATCAATTAGATGGAGTTTAATTTGTTAGATAAGACAAAGACATAAATGGAAAGTTGGAAATAAAAGGAGGGAATTAAATACCTACATGGCCCACACCTATTCCACAACTTAGAGTGTCCCAACCTAAAAGGATTTAATTTGGACAACATTTATTTTGTTAGATAAGACAAAGACATGAATAGAAAGTTTGAAATAATAAGGTGGGAATTAAATACTTGCATGTCCCACACCTATTCCATAGCTTAGATTATTCCTGCCAAAATATTATTTGTTATTTGTGCTCCACATTATCGTCTCCATCTCACTTGCATTTTTATGTGAGTGTTATTTATGATTAAAGGGTTGAAATAGATAATGTAGAAAATCCAATAGGTTCCAATTTTAAAACCCATTTCCAAACACAATGACCTTGTTCCTTGTTTGCAGACTCTAGGAATACAATGGTGCTTATGTCCTTCAACCATGGGCATTATCTATACTTTGATTGGCATGCAGGAAAATCATTCTAGACATGTGGTAGGGGTTGTCTAGTGGCGGAAAGACGACAACAACCGTGAAATTAGATTTTCTATATTTTTTATTTTATTTTTTGTGAGTTCGAAGACATGAATGGAAAATTGGGAGTAAAAAGTTGGGAATTAAATACATGCATGTTCGACACCTATTCCATGACTCAAAGTGAACCAAGCAAAGAAAACATCTCGCTCTATGTGCTCCACTTTATCGTCTCAATCTCACTTGCATTATTCACATGAGTGAAATATGCGCTTAAAGGGGGCAAAATAAAGAAAGGGGAAAATCTAATAGATTCAAGGTTCAAAGCCCAATCGCACCGCTTTTTGTAGCATTTTGTAGGCCCCCTTTTAGTTTTAAGCTCAAGTAATTGCGGGAAACAAGGGTTACATGAACAATCAATGATAATTGAGCCCTCCAATGGTTGGTCAAATGAGAAACAAATAGATTATATTTGTTGATCAAATTTTGCTATTTTTAATTTATTTATTTTTATGACATTAAGGCCATCGATTGGACGATGTTTAATTTGGTAGATAATACATAGACATGAATGGAATGCTCAAAATAAAAAGGTGAAAAATAAATACCTAAATGTCTCACACCTATTCCACATCTTAGATTGTTCATGTCTAAATAATATATGTTATATGTGCTCCACTTTATAGTCTTGATCTCACTCACAACCAATGTGAAATTATTTTTTCCTCAACCACAATCCATTTGTGTTAATCATTAAGGAGAAATCAGGTGAGGTGTGTAAGGCATCGATGCAATGTATTATAGAGATATCTTAAAAGGAAAGGAATAGGCAATCAATACTACCAATGTCAATAGTTATTATTTTTATTTCAACCCTTATGTTTTTGGGTAATTAGAACATATGTAAATGTAAGGGGAATTCACTTGCATGTCTCACATGTGAAATTTTAGAGATAGGGATATGTGTAATGGACTCGACATCCTAGGGTAGTAATTTCATGCATATTTTTTATCGGGAATCTCTAGCTATCGGGGTAACAAATAGGGTTTAGCTCATCAACACTCTTGATGGAGTCATCCATAAATGGCCACCGGTATAAATTTGGATTTCTTATTTTAAAATTTATTTTTTATGATGTGAAGGCATTTGATTGGATGTCATTTAATTTTTTTGATAAAACAAAGACATGAATGGAAAGTTGGAAATAAAAAGGTGGGAATTAAATACTTGCATGTCCCACACCTATTCCATAACTCATATTGTTCCTACCAAAATAATATATGATATTTATGCTCCACATTATCATCTCCATATTCCTTAAAAAAATTCACATGAGTGTGATTTGTGCTTAAAGGGGTCAAAATAAAAAAATGGGGAAAATCCAACAAGTTATAATTTCGTAACACAACCACCTAAATACAACAAAATTGTTCCTTGTTCAAGGCCTCGAAGAAATACTTCCCACATCTTTCATCCATGGACATTATCTATAATTTTATTGGAAGGAGTCCAACCATTCTCAACATGCTCCAGGGTTGTATGATGTAAACAACATGGCGAAAACCATAAAATGGGATCTCATTACCTTTTATTATAATTTTTTTAACGTCAAGGTTATCAATTGGATGGATTTTAATTTGTTAGATAACATGACTGCATGAATGGAAAGTTGGAAATAAAAAGGTGCAAATTAATTACATGCATGTCTCACACCTATTCCACAAATCAAAGTGTCCAAACCCAAAAGGATTTCGATTGGATGATATTTAATTATTTAGATAAGACGAAGACATGAATGGAAAGTTGGAAATAAAAAGTAGGGAATTAAATACCTGCATGTCCCACACATATTCCACAACTCAAATTGTTCCTAGAAAAATAATATCCATCATATGTGCTTCACATTATCATCTTCATCTCACTTACATTAATCACGGGAGTACAATTTTCCCTTAAAGGGGTCAAAATAAACAGTAGGGAAAATCCAAAAGGTTCTAGATTTGAAACCCAACCAGCCAAGCACAAAAGAGAATGTTCCTTGTTTTTGTCCTAGGAATAAATGGTGCCCATGTCCTTCATCCACTGGCACTATCTATACTTTGATTGGAATGGAGGAGAACCATTCCTGGCATGTGTTACGGGTTTTCCGGTGGCGTCAAGATGATGATAACCATAAAATGGGATTTGCTATATTTTTATTTAATTTTGTTGGCATCAAGGTTATAATTGGATGGAGGTTAATTTTAGAAAAGATGGAGACATGAATGGAAAGTTGGAAATAAAAAGGTGGGAATTAAATACCTGCATGTCCCACACCTATTCCACGAATCGAGTGTATCAACCCAGAAAATATCCATTATTTGTGCTCCACTTTATCATCTCAATCTCATTTGCATTATTCACATGAGTGAAATATTTGCTTAAATGGGCCAAAATAAAAAAGGGGAAAATTTAATAGGTTCATGGTTTGAAGCCCAACCACACTTCTTACTTTTTTTAATAGTTTGTAGGCCCCCTTTTCATTTTTAACCTTGAGTAATTGTAGGAAACATGGGATGCATAAATAATTAATGATAATTGAGCCCCTTTAATGAACAAATATAATCGACATGTAGATTTTATCTATTGATTGAATTTTGCTATTTTTAATTTATATATTTTTACGGCGTCAAGGCCATCGATAAGATGAAGTTTTATAAAATACCTACATCTATCAAACCTATTCCATGGCTCAAAATGTTTCAACCCAAAAGGATTTCCATTGGATGACATTTAATTTTTTAGATATGATGGAGACATTGATATAAAGTTAGAAATAAAAAGATCGGAATTGAATACCCGCAAGTATGTCGCACACCTATTCCATGACTTAGATTATTCCTACTAGAATAATAGTTGATATTTATGCTCCACATTATCATCTCCATCTCACTTGCATTTATCATGGTAGAGCAATTTTCCCTTAAAGGGTTCAAAATAAAAAAATAGGTAAAATCTAAAAGGTTCAAGTTCAAACCCAACCAACCGAACATAAAAGAGCAAGTTCCTTGTTTGTGGCCTAGGAAGAAATACTTGGGAATTAAATACTTGCATGTCCCACACCTATTCCACGGCTCAAAGTGTATCAACCCAAAAAATATTTGCTATATGTGCTCCACTTTATCATCTCAATCTCACTTACATTATTCACATGAGTGAAATATGTGGTTAAGAGGCCAAAATAAAAAAGGGGAAAATAAAATAGCTTCAAGGTTTGAAGCCCAACCATGCTCTTTAATTTTTGTAGCAGTTTGTAGGCACCCTTTTCAATTTTAATATCGATTAATTGTAAGGAAATAGAGGATGTATGAACAATCAACAATAAATGAGCACCTCCAACAATTGGTCATACGAGAAATAAGTAGATTTTATCTTCCGAACAATTTTTTCTATTTTTTATTATTATTTTTATGACGTCAAGATCATCGATTGGACGACATTTAATTTGGAAGATAAAATGTAGACATGAGTGGAACATTAGAAATAAAAAGGTGTAATTTAAATACATGAATTCCCCACACCTATTCCACCACTCATATTGTTCCTTCCCAAATAACATCTACTAATGTACTCCACTTTATAGTTTTGATCTCACTCACACTATTCACATTAGCGCAATTTATACTTAAAGGGGCCAAAATAAAATGGTGTAAATTCAATATATTCCAGGTTTAAAACCTAAATGGGCTTTGTTATCTTTTTATTTAATATGTTTATTGTGTTTAGGTTATCAATTGGATGTAGTTTAATTTGTTAAAAAGATGAAGACACGATCGAAAATTGGAAATAAAAAGGTAGGAATTAAATACCCGCATGTCCCATACCTATTTCATGATGGAGAGTGGACCAACCCAAAAATATATATACTACCTATGCTCCACTTTATTGTCTCAATCTCACTTGCATTATTCACATGAGTGAAATATGCGCTTAAAGAGGCCAAAATAAAAATGAGGAAAATCAAATAGGTTCAAGGTTTGAATCCCACCCACACTACTTACTTTTTATAACAATTTTTAGGCAGCCTTTTTAGTTTTAAGCTCGAGTAATTGCAAGGAAACATGGAATGCATGCACAATCAATGATAATTGAGCACCTCCAACAGCTTGGTCATACGATTGAAAGCATATTTTATCTTCTCGATTGAATTTTGCTATTTTTTAATTTATTGTTTTTACAAAGATCAAGGCCAACAATTGAATGACGTTTAATTTGGTAGCTAAGACGTAGACATGAATGGAACACTAGAAATAAAAAAAGGTGGAAATTAAATATCCGACTTCCCCTCACCTATTCCATGGTTCGATTGTTCCTTCCCAAATAATGTCTACTATATCAGCTCAACTTCATAGTCTTGATCTCACTCACACTATTCACATGAGTACAATTTATACTTAAAGGGGCCAAAATAAAATATGGAGAAAATCAAATAGATTCCAGAAAACCCAATTGTTCTAATATATTTCCTATATGAGTAAATAATCCTTCAATTTCACCTTCCAAAATATTTCACATTAAATGCACAAGTGTACACCGTCAAATTTTGAAAAAAATATGTAAATGCAATCCATATATGTATATGAGATCTATATGTATAAGAGATACATACATATGTGAGCACACTTCCTAATGTGCCGATCATTACATCCAACACCAAAAATATATAATATTTTATAGTTATGAGTAAAAGTTATATTATTTTTCCAATACCATTTTACAAATATTAGTTCATTTGGAATAGGCCAAAGAACTTTTTCAATAGCCCAATGTCTTTGTTGATAGCTTTTTCGATATAAGATTTAAGTTCTTGGGTATTCCTTTTGCCTTCTATGACAAAAGATATGATTGAAAAATTTGAACATAAAGTTTCTCGGTGGTCTTCTAAACCCCTTTCCTTGGCTAGTAAATTCCAAGTGTGTACCAAGATTCTTATGCCACCCATGTTTATTATTTTGCATGTTGGTGCCCTTCCCGTGACTCTTTCGTCATGTTTGCTAAGTTTTGGGAATACATTTGGTGTAAAATTTCTGGTTCAGTTGGCTTTCATCGGTGGGCCAGGGAAGTCTATTGTCTTCCCGTGATCAAGGTGGAATGGGAATTATTGATTTTTACAGGAAAAGCATGGCTTTATGTTCTAAATGGGTTGTGCATTGTCTTGCGAGAAATCAAGCTCGGAAAATTTTGCTTCGGCATTACATTGCTTCTGGTGCTCCTTATGGAAAAAATGTTGGAACAATATTGGGTTGCACACCTTAATTATCACTAGGGTCCTAGTCAAGATTTTTGGCACCTTCATTTCCAAAATCATATGGAAATATTTTGAATCAGTGAAACCCCTAATTTTTGGATTGGCGATGGCTTTCGCATCGGGATCTCTTTCAATTCTCATAATATATGGTGGTCTCCCATCATCGTTGATGATAGTATTTCGCTTGTTGAAACTTTGGGAATCAAAGCTCTCTGGATTTCTCGCAAGGGTTTCATACCATACATGATTCAATCTCCCGCAGATATTGGGTTCCCTAGCCTCGATCTCAAGATGAAATTTAATCTTGCCAATTTGGACCTCCCATCTATCTACAGAATTCAAGAATTGATGCCAGATGTTATGCTCCACAAACTTGGGCTTAAACCCCTGGATTCTTGGTGGCGTGATTAGCGGTGGAATCATGAGATTGCCTTTCTCCGCTACAATATTTGCACCATTTACCAGCTATTGAGAACCATCTCGCATTTCATTGTAAAAATCAATGCACGTTGGGGTCTGCGACTCTGTGTATTCCACCTAGCTTCGTAGGCTTTCTCATGCTTGGAACTCCCTTCTTGAGCCTAAAGTTAACCATTTTATTTGGTGCCTTATTTATCAGGGCCTTCCCATCAGCGAACGTCTAAGTCACATTGGCATCCCCAATCCTAAATTCCCTTTTTGTTCTAAACTTGAATCTTTTAAGCATTTGTTTTGGTCTTGCCCCATGCTCAGGCCATCTGGTCTTGGATTCATTCGTTCTTTCAACCCTACCACCCTAAATTCTTTCACTGGCATCTGACTTTGTTTGGTGACTTCATCCTGTGGCCTAATTATATTGATACTATGTGGAAATTATTTAGAGCTTGTATTCTATTTCATATTTGGAAAGCTCTAATTCTATGTTATTCCAAAATGATCAATTTATTGCTTTATTTTCCACTAATGACAAAGTGGTTATATTGTCTACTATGCGCATACAAATTCAAGCTCAAGCAGAAAAAGTTTCTCTGGAGTTTTCTCATTTACAGGAGTTTCTTGCACACTAGGGGAGTGCACCATGCACGATGAGTCAAGTCCCTCTGGACCCTTTTCCACCGCCACCTTGGTGGCCACCACCACCAGACCGTGTCGTTGAATCCTCTCTCGCAACCATGGCTCCGCCTCTCCTCGGGGTCACCCTTTAGCTTTGTTCTTCTATGGGATGGGCTAGAGCCCTCCTCTAAGGGGGAAGGTCATGGCTAGCTCTCTCGCGGTGGGCCTCTCCTCCACCTTACGTGTATACACTTTTTGATCTCTCGCCCCTAGTTGGGGGATAATTGTTCCTTTGCAGATGCAGATGCCCAATCAAGATGGTTGGCAAGTGGATCCTTTTTGGTTGATCCGTCAAGTGGAGTGTTTATCCCTCCCTAGGATGATCCTCCTCCTCCTAAAGTGGTGGCATGTGCCTAGTGCTCTTTGTTTTTTTGTAGTTCTCATGCTTTTTGTTTGCCCTCCGGGAATTTTCTATTACCTATATGGCATTTTTGGGACCATGAGTTCTCTTGTCACCCCTACTAATGTAACTCTCTTTTATTTATTAATATAAGGGCAGTTCCAATAGTAAATATTAGTTCATTTAGCAATACGATAAATTTGTTGTCGGATTACAAAAAAATCATTGTATTCTACTTTGAATAACAACACAGTGAATCCAAACAGCCCATTACGCATCGCAATGGAAAAAGGTGTTAATGATTGCTAACACATGTAGTTTGAATCTGTGGGGTTTACCAAACCAATGGAATGGAAAAATTGAATAGCAAGTCTTCACCGAGTGTCCCATCAAATGTTTTGGATTGGTTTTTTTGATGCGAAAATTGTGCATGCGTAATAGACAACTATAATGGGGATGACTAGACAAGGAGACGAGAGTTGTGGTAGGAAGCAAGTTATAATATAGTTCCCTCCCTTACAGAGCCTTCTCCATAGTGGGTTACAACCCTTTGTTACCCTTTCGTTATGTTGGTATTGCTTATTCACCTTTGTTGAGGTTACTCTCAAGTGTTTCATGGGAAAAGTGAGCTCCTAAAGCCGTGATTTGGGAAACATATTTGAATGGTGTGAGCTTGGTGAGATATTTTGGGTTATGTACTTGACTTGTTCATATCAAATCGTGTTTGGTTTGTCGATGTGTTCTCAAGTTGAAGGTGGGTATCGTGATCATCATGATGTTGGTCTAATAATTTTGATAAAAATAATTCTTCTTACATATGGATATATATGTGTATATACATACACTTGGATGATAATAATAAAAAATAATAAATAATAACTAAGTAATTCTTAAAACACGAGAATATTAAAATTAAATAAATACATATATTTAGATATGTATGTATCTAGCTATATATGTATTGTTTGGAAGGTAATCATATACATAAAATAAAATAAAAACATAATAGTGTTAATAACATGGAACCTCTTATTTCTTTTCGTTTATAGTAAATCATTTTGTAGACAAAATTTACTTCCTTGACCATGATAGCTATCTTGAGGAAGTTGTGGACTTTAATTTCCAAACACCCATTTAACTTGGGAGGTTGCATGGATTTCCTACTTAGTAGACCGGCTTAGCTTTGGCTATCTTGAGGAGACTCTAAACTTTATCATCAATATTCCATTCAAACCTATGGTGGTTGTGTGTATTTTTGTGTTTATTTGATTGTCTTTGGTCGTGTTGTCTAGCTTGGGAAACTCTAATCTCTAATCATCAATGTGCCAACAAAAACTATGGTGGTTGTGTGGATGTGTTTGCTTGCCATTTGATCCATCCTGGGGCAGCAATGTGGATGTGTTGCTTGGTATTTGGAGAATTTGGTCCAAATGGGCTTGTTGAGAATGCCTTGGAAACTTTTATGCAAAATAAAAATGGTAGATGTAAAACCAGATTCCACAAAAATGCCTCAAAGAAACATGGTCTCATTGAATGCAATGATATGAAATATGCACAACACAAGTTATTGAGAATACAATTGAGGCATTTAATTTAATGTTATTGGAAGTTTTAAAACCAAATCTCGACACCTTTGATAGCACCTTTTGAGCCTATGTCAAGATGGGTATTCATAGTAGTTTATGGATAACCATCAAACAATGATTGAAAATATATATGTTATCGATGTAGAAAATGTGGAAACGTCAAAGCAAAAGAAACTGATTGACAATTGTGTCTAGAATCGTGCACGTTCTACTAGTATGGAACACCTCATACACCGCTTCTTTGGATAACATGCATGGTTTTCTAACTATTTCTAACATGTTTTCACAATTATAATTTTCCATTCTCTCTAGTTTGAAAACTAATTTGAAAACTAAAACCAAGAAAAATTATAGCTTTTGGATAAATGTTGATATGTTTGGTAGCTCGAAAAATGTTAAATTTTACCTTATTTGCTACACATTTGTAATAACTATTTTGAGTGTTAATCTTTCCCAATCACTTTCCGTGGTAATAGAAAACATAGAGGATGAGTTGCAAACAACAGAGACCTCTAGAATGAGAAGGCTAGTCTTGAAACTTCTTGATAACTTTTAACGTGTACACTTGAAAAATTTAATAAAGCACAATTTCCGTAAACATGCCAAGCACCCCTCTCGAACCCCATAGCAAGAAAATGATGATTTGACTATGTTCACTGGTGATGTGGGATGCCACATCAACCTCTAAACGATTACAATAATCGTTTGACCAATTTTCGTCATGCGTCTAGGAGCCTATGGGATGAGTTCTCGGCATTGGACAAGCTGCTGAAAGTTAGAATTTTAATTCGGTTTTGCAACGGTTTTGACCCCGCATCAAGAAACAAAATTTCATCACCACATACTTCTAGTATTTCTTCAGGACAATCATAATCAATCATTATTTTCAAGAAAATATTCTTGGAAGCTATATTTGCAAGCGGTTTTTTAGTCCTTTGGTCATTCGGCGACAAATTTGAATCGGCGGATTTCGATAAGTAGCTCCCAAAAAGTGATCGTCATTTGAACCCTAATCACCGGATTTAAGTTATGTCAACTTCTTGGGCTTCCCTGTAGATAGGAGAGTAGATGGAAATTTACACATGGTGTGTTTGAGTTTTGGAAAATGGTTTTTCAAACTCATATTTTAGGCCACTTTGGCTAATTCGGATGTTCTTATAAACCTGCACCATAACGTGAAAATATTATAATACCTTCTCCTAGCTAAATAACTATTTTTAAACCTATAAACATTATCACGTGATCGTATTAGACTCCTTTATGTCACTTGTTTCATGAAAATTGCTTGTGGAAATTTTGTTGTTTCAAGTGTAAAGGTAAATTTTGTAATTTGGCTAGGTGGTTATTCCTTTGGTAGGAGCTATAATGATATACAAAATGTAAATAAGTATGGTTATCTTAATTTCTACTTAAAACATGCATTTCCATAAAATCATGGCTTTGAGAAAATCTTAACCCTCACAAGATAATCTACCTTTGACTCATGTATAGGATAACGACGGATGGTATCTCTACATGTAGGTGATCTTTAGTGGCCTCATCTTTTCATGAATCCTCTTGGGTGTCGAATCTCCAAGAAATTTTAGGTAGTTTTTCCAAACCAACTAAATTATTTAACCTAAGGGGAAAATTAATTCCAGGAACTTAAAATGTTAGGGCAGCCTTGATACTTTATCTCCTCCAAACAAATTATTGGAAAGTTTCTACTATAAAAATTTATATGAGATAATAGGGTCCTAGCTATTCAAGTGTGGATTCCACCGTAATTATAGACCTTGGTGGAGATGGGTATGCACTTAAACCTAGTTTTGACCTCATGATGGGTTATAGGTGTAAAGCAAACAAGAAGTAAATGATTGTCTACATTACACCACCAGAATTGATAGGTGGAGAGTTAATCCTATATGTTTTTCATCCCATCAAATAACAAATAAAATACAACCATGAGGTGCAAAACCTTTGTGAGGAAAGAATATCATTTGTGTCCTAGTGTTAACCCCATGGTGGGTCATGACCCTTTTGGATCAAAACAAGCTAGTCTTAAGATCTCCTAATTGGATTTCGATGGATGAAACCTTGATGTATATTTACTAATGCTTGGAATAGTTCCTTAAAAGACCTTTGGAAAGCATTATGCGGGTTATTCTTCGCTTATAATATGTCGTTTAGTACTTGGGTTACCTATTAATAATAAAATAAAATGTTTTATGTGGGGCTACGCTCCTTGGAATCCTGAATCCCTAAGCGTGAAACAAGTGCTTTATAACATCGTTTTCATTGTAAGAAAATGTCAACAAGAAACTTTACTACACAATATAAATGTAGGAAGAATAAAAGTAAATGAGATAAATCTCGAGAACGATTGTCACATAGACCGTTTACACCCTGAATGATATCAAGTGAATAAAATGCATAACATGATTGTAATATGAATGAAAGTAAAAGAGATTACTCTTGATGAGTTAACACAAGAATGAGAAAAATCATAATTTATCTTGGATAATGTATAGTTTTGATGAATGTTTTAAGAGGGACAATACAATGTTTAACACAAGGAAATTTAGTAAGGATGACAATTTAAATCTTGGGACCTATGTATATGGTCATTAGAACTCAATATTTCCTTTCTTATAGTCATTTTTAATTGTATTATACTACGCTCATTTGAGTGAATGTGGGTTGACATTGTCGTCTCTTTTGTGAGAATGTGTGTGCTCATGATTCTTGGTTATCATTAACCCCTACTTAATACCAAAGGATTAATTGAATAAAATGCAAATCATAAAATGTGTATAGTCATGGTTAAAAACATTACTCTTCCTCTTCCTTGTGGTTATGGTTATTGCCTTCACTTTGGTTCAACAAAGGTATGTATTGCATAGTGTGTAGTGGAACTTTTCTCAATTAAGGAAGCCAACTTAAGGGTCTAATTATGATCATAGTACCAAATGGTCGTAGGTACCTGAGATGTGTACCATCCTAAGGGATTCATTATACCACACTTAGGAAGGGATCAAACAAGGTTAATTTATAAGGTTACAACTATTTTGTGAGATGATGACACCTCAAGAAATAAGGAAAGTACTTTCATAATCCTAAGTAGGGAGTTAAGCTTCCTTGTCAATAATTTGTGGAATAACTTCCCTTTAACCAATTTGTGAACCTGTGTTGTCGCATCCCTCGAACAAGTGAAACCAATTTCATATGTTATTACATAAGCTTTACCTTCTTTATTGCATGTGGAATGACCTAGAATTAAAGTGAGAAAGGTAACATGAACCAAGTTTTTCATACCTGCGAAAGGGCTTCCTTAATGGCTCCTAGTGGTATAATGAGTGATCTTCTCTTCAACCTTTACACATGTGTTAGGATTGTGTGAAGGACCTCTTACCATGGAATGTTTTGGTTTCTTCGTGGCCCTTGTAAACATTTTGCCTCCTTAGCATAGGCATAGTGTGCATAGTGGGTCACGTCAGAATGTCACACACACTTAAACCAAACCTTTGAGTTATGAACCCATATTGACGATCCGATTGAAAGAAGTAATAAAATGCATTGCATATAAGATTATACTTGAAACTTTGAGTACATTGGTTTAATGCAAGGCAAGTGTTAGTGTTTTAGGTGTTATGTCATATAATATCAACAACAAAATTTTGCTAGTTTTTTTGTTACATTTTGAGTTGTAAAATTGTGGGCATTCCATGTACAAAGTGTCGACTATGCTTCCGAGGAGATAGTTGGTGAAATACATATCTAACAGTGTGAAAAACTCACATAAAAACTAGATTCTCGAATTGTTGGATGTGTCGTTGATATGGCCTATCACATCCATGTCTATGTTTACAACCCTCAAGCCTCTTATTCTAATTTGGACAAACGCCCTTGGCCTAAAAATCCCACAATAATTAATATTTAAAGAAAATATTGTGTATCTTAGAAGCAGCTCTCATTTAATATAAATATTGTATTTTTATGTATGTTATATTGTGATCATATTTTTATGTATTAAATCCTTCTAATAATTGAACTCAAGGTCTTGGGCTATTTGTGAGTTACAAGTAGTTTTTAATCATCAACCCAAGTTCCATTCATATTGAGGTAGGGGTCGAACTTCTCCATATGGACCAAGCGGAACATAGCGGGACGCTCCAAATGCGGATCGCTCAGCGGACATTAAGGACCCAAGCCCACCCCCATGTCCCACTTATAGAAAGTGTTCCTCCGCCACTCGAACTCATAGCTCTGGTATAATAAAAGTGTTTACCATCCAAATTTTCCCCGATGGGGTGGGAGTGGTGCGGTCAAGTCACGTGGTTGTGTGCTTTCCCACCCGTGTTCAAATCCCCGAGGCAAAATCCTCTTTGAGGTGGTTTCGCCGCTAGTTGCAGCATCTATGCTTGCTACATGGTTGTAACATGTTTGTTTCTTCTCTTCTACAAAGTGGTAACATGTTGGTTCTAGCTTCACTCAAATTGTTGCTTCACTCACCGCAATCGTTGCTTCACTCGGTTGTTCCTTCTCTCGCTACATCGTTGCTTCACTCGTTGTGGATGTTACATCTTCGTTTTGATTTCATGGCTGCTCCAATCAGGTTCCTAGTGTTGGTTCCCTTCATTGTAACTAGGTTGTGGATCCTCTCAAAAAAATCCTCAAATGTACAAGGATGTGGGTCCTTTCAAAACCCTCAAAATTACCCCCTTCCAAAAATCCTTATAATAATTATCCTAGCCGATTGAATCATCCATTCTACATTTGGCTCATAATTTGAAAAATATATCATTTTTTGGCTTATATAAGCCTTTAGGAAAATATTTTTGATATTTTTTGAATTTTAATGTTGTAATTATATAGTTATCACAATCACAAAATATATCCACTATAAGATAGTGTCACTTTAACATTAGAAACACATTTTTGTGATTTTGACACTAATCTACATTACTCTTTTCCCTTACACTAATTATGTCATTGTTTTAGGAAAATTGCTAAAATTTTGATGGGTTCTCTCGACAAACATAGCATCAATTTTTCTTCCTAACATCAAATAGATTCATTTTTTGTTTCGAGATAAGAAATCACCGATTTTTAAAAATTGTTCACTTTTTAAATGGTTTCTTTGGGAAAAATAGATAGATTTATGGAAGAAATTTATATTTCGGTGCATTGAGGGTCATTCATATTTGTTTATCATGCATCAATGTTAGTTGATTCTTCCCTCCCTACAATTATTACGAGAATGTTATCTTGATTATTCATTTCTTAATTTAAGATTTCAATTCAAAATGAGAGTCATGTGGCACATTATTTGTTGTCACAAAACTTGTAACAGAAAAGATACATAAACTACAACTCTATTTTTGAAATCCTTGTAAGAACAAAATTTAAATAATATAACACCAATAAGATCATACTTGTTCAACCCTTCAAAATGTCCCCCTGTTCCTTCCCTTTCTCTTTATACCATCCACAATATAAACATATGTTTTGGCTATGTTGATTATAGGTACATCAATGAAAGGACCATATTAATATAAGATGAATTGTAGCATGAAAATAAAACCAAGCAAACAACTTACAATCCGCCATAACTATAGATATTATTCTCCCTATAGTTTTATATTCATGTGCATTAAATAACCATGTCACGCATACAACTTTAAAAATTGAAATGTTAGAAAAAAAAAAACCGATTGATTTTGCTTACTATCAACTTGATAGAAGAAAGTAATTCCCGCCACAAGGCTCGTTAAGGCATGTAAGTAACTTCTCCCAACAATTTCTAAGGTAGATTCACTATTAATGTTGTTTAAAAGTGACCAAGAATGGAAAATGGAGCGGAGCGATTTATAGTACATGGAATTAGTACAATGATAGCGACATTATTTCTCATGCACGCATTGTTTCCAAACATGTACATTGGAGCACTTAACTAGATTGTTGAAATTTATTTTTATTATTGTACATGTAATAATGGTCCCCACCATTTATTGGTTGTTAAATAGCACAATTTTGATATGTTTGTGTATTTGTATGCATAATGGCGCACATTAGAGGAAAGAATTTAGTACTATACACCCTAACTTTGTGTCAAAGTCAAATCTTACCCATTTTCACATGGCATCTTAGCTATCTACAACTAAAATATAGAGTTTTGAATCATCATACATTTTTTCACATAATAACTTATAGCATGAGGCATCATTACATGCATATAGTTACCTCTGATTAATTTTATTTCAATTGAATAATAAATACTTACCTATATATAAAGTTGTTGTTTTTTTTCATCCCGACCCTATTTCTTTTGATAATCTCTTCTTTGACTATTAGTTTTTCAAGATGACATTTTTTTACATGTTTTATTAGAATAATGAGGTGCTCTAGATAGCACTAGGCTATTAGATGTTTTGTAGTCCATACTATGTTATTTCTATGGACCATTGAGGACTTAAACCTAGATCCTCCCATTCACATTCTAGGGTTCTCTATCACTAAGCTACTAACCCGTTGAAATTTATATTTATAGATTAAAAAAATTGTAAGATGTTAAGAAAAGACACATTTTAACCAGATTTTGTGAGGTATATTGAAATTTATTAAGTGGATGTTATTATTTTATGCAAAGATAAATCACTTCAACTAGGTTACTAACCAAATGATTTTTGACATCGATAATGGTGTTAGTCAGGTAAATATTTATAAGAGGCTATCGAGTCACCACTCATGCAACTAAATCCTAATACCCATCCGAGAAAGCAATTTTCAAAGTGTTGTCTTGGAAGCTTCAAAATCATTATCAAGTAGTTTATCTTTTTCCATTTATAGAATGGTTTTATACAAAAGGACATAGGTCAATCTACTCATTGTTCAAATGTACATAAAACTAGTAATACTTGTGGTAGGAAAGTTTTAGAAAGATGCACTTGCTTTTATATTTTATACAATATTGGCTTCACCCCAATACATGACATAATGTGACAGTTTAATGTGTATTAGGGATGAATAGGTCGTATGTACATCAATTTATCCCTAATACATGTATTGCTACATTTGGACATGTATCGAAGCTCCATTAGATCAAATAAAGCCAATCCAATCCTATAAATGCACACAATGTAATAAATTAAGCCATATTAGAGCTTGATTGGTCTTGTTTGTGCCAAAGAATCCTTGACACACTTATTGTAACAATTAAACATGTATCACACTGGCCTCGGGGTTCGATTGCACAAATGAGGCCAATTTCACCTTAATACACGATATAACACAACACTTTAATATGTACTATGGATGGATAGGTTGCATTTACACCAATCCAATCATAATGCACATACTGCAACAATTAGATGTGTATTACATTTTCATTAATTCAAACAAGACCAATCCAACCATATAATTACACGAGATGTGAAAATTAAGGCGTATCAAGGATCAAATGTAATTCGACCCAAAAATTCACATCCAAACAATACAAGAACTTGCAGGATAACTTTTTTTTTTTTTTTTTTTTTTTTTGACCTGCTTGACAAATAACATGACACGACTCAACATGTCATCACCAAGGTTACCTCTAACTCTGAGAACCACTAGATACAAAGATGACCACAAGGGTAGCACGAAAACATTCACACTCAACAAGGATAATATGCTTTTCTTTTGACAGGACAAAATAACATTCCAACCACATGATACTCTTACAACTAGGGCAAGCCACAACAAGAATTATTAAAGGGTTATATTTCGATAAAACACTCTTTTACTCTTAACTTATGTTTCAGAGAGGTTCAAGTTATGATTCGCATAATTCGTCTTACCAACATGAATTCATTTTATTAAACATTGCAGAGTCGTTCACTAAGGTCTTCCCTTTACAACAATTTAATCTTTATTATTATCATTTTTATTTTTATTTTCTTTATTTAACAAAGGAGATAATTTAACACCACAAGGTCATCCATCCCTACTTACGTTACTAAAATTTGCTCATTACTTTGCTACAACAAGAATTCGTGTTCAACAAGTTAAGAGGAGAATTACAGAGCACCCAGGGAAAGAGTTAAGAGAATGAGGTCAAATTGGATTTCCTCCTTAAGACGTCATCAATTATTACCAAGGTTAGATTGGTGCTTAACGTTTTTACACAAAAAATTAACAATTTTACTTAGGCCTCACCGAAAGATCTTAACAAAAGGGAAACTATTTTCTTTCAAATAGGCTGAGAGATAAATTGAGGGTTTTCTAAATTTTCTTCTCTTACTTGTTAACTCTTATTAGAAACTAACCATTGTTTTCCTTTAAGCTTGTTTTAAGAGTTCACCCCAAAGGGATAGTGTTCGCTAGTTTAGCTAGGGGTATCAATTTATAAATGTTTACTTCACAAAGGATGTTTTCATTTTGATCACTCATGGAAGTATTTGATTTCAAATAGATCACCTTTACATTTATTTGTTGAATATAAAATTATTATTTTTGTTTAGCTTCTTTAAGGGTTAACCGACTCATTTTACTTTACTTATAAAATATTGTCGCTAAGTCTTAGAAAGATTTAACTTAACAATTTATTCTCATGATCAAAGTTTTACAATACTCATATCAATGTAAAGATTGAATGCCATTTCTCACAAGGATAATTTCAAACTTAACTACACGAACAAGACACTTTATTTCACCATTACAAACAATACAAAGCAAGAGGTCATATCAACTCTCTTTACAAGCAATATTCGCAATTTTCATCACATGGACATTTTTACAAGGAACTTCATAATAAAATACTTGGTGAAAACTTTTACACTCTTTTCTTCTAGTCTACTCGCATAATCCATCTGCACAAATATTAACTAAGTCGAGTTCACTAGAAGCCCAGAGCATGTTAAGTCTATGCATTGAAATAATAAGCTAACATTTAACAATTGTCATGAAAGGAATGTTCTACTTCATGAAAGGATCAAAGCACAAACCACTAATCTACTTTTCACACGAGTAAGGATCTACACCAGCCAACAATGAGGAAGTCAAACATTCCAAAAAGCGTTTAACACAAAACAAGAAACAATCCAAGGACTCGTGGGATAGGAACGAAAGGTCAATAGTATAGAGGATTTTGATCATGCAACCGTATGGATTACGTGACTTAAATCTAATATTCAAACCATCCACCAAAAAAAAGAAGAAAAACTTGAGAGTCAAAGACATACTAGTTACGATCAAGACGCGAAACAAAACATAGTTACCCAGTCCTTCCAGGAGGATGTTTCATAGCAATAAAGGGATACGTGATCCCGAAGGAAACATTCCATCGTTAAAATCTAACAAGAGGTCTACCGCCTCTTCCTTACAAGGTCTTTTAAAAATAATAAACGTTAACAACTAGAATTCTCTCTAATTTCTTTGGTTTGCAACTAGGATTCTCTCTTCCTAGAACTTTCTATTGCTAAAGGTTGTATCCTGAATCCCATTGATCTACTTTCAGGCATTGAAGACAATAATGAAATTTCCTTCTTTCCTTCCTAATGTCGGATTACCATTTAATAGATTATTGAAGAAACCACAAGCCGCAAGCCTTATTACGAAACGAGTAATAAACAAAATAGCTCACAAGTAAGCTACACTCTAGGTAGGCAAGCATGACAACTTTTATATGCAAAACCTAAACAAACCTCATTCGTAATCTTCATAAATAGCATACATACTATTATCCAAGACAATAAAGCACTATGTGTAAAATGTTGTACAATATCAATTCATTCCAGCAGGACTCTCACTTACGCAACAAATTACATTCAATAGAAAGGTAATCAAGGAGTAGTGTTACAACTAATAAAACAAGAGCCACTCTAGCTAAGGACCCAGATTTCCATATTTTTGATATTCCTTATCAATGATGATAAAACACATGCAAAAGAAATATACATGCATTTGTGTTTTATCCAGTGAAATCTATATTCGATAGATCGAAGGTGATAACTAACTTGTCGGCACTGATGAGGAACAAGCCAAAGAGGAAGAAGCATTCGAGTGGGGCGCGAAGTACTAATGAAGGCAACCCCCTAAGGAAGCAAAAAAAAGAAGTATCTACTATCGAAAGCGAAAATCGACCCAAGCATTTATGAGCCTTTATTGATTTGATATAAAAGCTTAGGGTAGCCATAACCAAGCATTTTGAAAGGTAACATTTTTTTTTTTTTTTTTTTTAAGCTTCCATGTTTCATAAGAATGTCTCTTTCCATTTCGGATGATTTGATCCAAAAGAAACAAGCAAGTACAACATTGTTCTCGACCATATAATAATAACAAAGTAAAGATAACAACAATTTTCCCTATGCAAACCAATCATGAAAGGAACAACGGAGCAGGAAAAATAAAGAAACCAATGCATCGGGACAATCGATAGAATCAAACACAACATTCCATCTTAAAGTGTCATTTCGGGTAGTAGATCATTTATTTCATGAAGTTGAAAAAGGAAAGCAAAATATTTCGAGGCTAGTCTTAACATGCACCGGTTTTAGACGCCATCTCCATATGTAAAGATTTGTCTCAAAGCCGCTGCTTGCTTGCCCTTAACCCAACGTGCTCTGCGAGCTCGTCTTATGCGCCACATTCACGCGGTGAAAAACAGCTGAAACCAACCCCATGATTTGAAGCTCGGACACGAGACATTGATTACACCACGCTCTGGCTCGGGTAGGCATCTACCGTGATGATGCATAACCTTTTCCTTCATCGATTTGGGGACAACATCAAAATCTTGGTGCGAACATTGCAGTTTGAAGCTTGTAAGGTGTGATAATTCCAACAAAGACCCTTTATGCTGCCAACATATTGACTCGTAGAAGATGCTCATATAGTTGCAAGGCAAATTGTGCTTCATGAATATTTCTGATATGAAACAGATCCTCCTCTATGAGATTCTCTTCCATGAGTTGCATCGAAAAACTAGCAAGGTCCCAATAGATAATCTTTGAAATAAATTTCATCAGGTCTCCTGGTAACACTCTTACTGTCACTAATTGATTTGGATAAAAAAAATAAATAAAAACTTGAAGGAGAATCCCAAATTTGAGGATGCATTCCATCTTGAGCAGTATAACAACAATCTTGGGATGCTGTTTGTTGGCGCGCTCAAAAGAGGCTTCTATTACACTATATACGCTTTCTTTGCCTTGTTAAAAAATGTTGACGGTATTGCTTGTGGATCCCCACAAGAACACAACTCGCAGCATCCAAAGGCACCGGAGGTAACACGCCCTCCCTACTGGCTTGTAGCTTCATCTAAAAACCCGCAAATGAGACTCCACGCGCCGGCGGGAGGAGCGCCCCAAAGTCCTCCATGCTCTCAAAAAAGACCTCCTCCACGTTTTTACACCCCCAGAGTTCAGCGAGAACATGATCCAATGCGGCCAGGGAAGGTGGAGAAAAACAAAAGAAACATGGGACAGGTGCGCAGCAAGAGAAAGGCACGCATTTCTCACGTTTTCCCCATTCACGATTCAAAATCCTCCCGAGGAGATCCTCGCGCCCTAGCAGAGCGAGGTTTGTGGAAAGGAGAGAAGTGCGGCCAGCAAGGCTAGGAATAGAGGTGACCAAAGACAAGGAGAAAAACAGTTAAAAAAGATCCCACACAGTGCGACAAAAAAATGCGGCCAGGAGGAAAGAGGCGTCCCTTTCCAGCTAAGAGGTCAAAACATGATTTCAATAAAGCTGACAAAGAGCAAATTTAGGCGGCCCAAGACAAATTTGCACTTCCTCCACCAACAAGTCAGGTAAAATTACTTATCCATAAAATAAATTTAAATCTAATTAATCACAATTTCCTTTTTTTTTTTTTTTAAAATAATTCCGCTTAGGTCGACAAACTGACGACAGTAACCAACTGCGAAGATAACCGACGTCCATTCTTTTATTATTCATTTTTATTATGTTTTAAAATGTTGCGACCCTTGACGGGGTTCGAAAAGTCGCTTAGGACTTAGCACAAAAGTGACAACAATTAAAAAATAATAATAATAATAATAATAATAATAATAATAATAACACTAATTATTTAATCGGGAGGTCGAGCATGAGCGTGACCAAAACTACGGCAAGAATATCTGGCAGACAACAAACAACAATCAACAGGAGGTTCGATAAAGCAAGAACAAGGTCTTCCTTTAATAGGATAATATGCGAGGATGCGGGCAAGCACCAAAACCTCGACACGGCGCGCGAGACAGACGGAGTGGGAGAACTCCAGTCATTTTTTGTGGCAAGGGCGAAGCCAACGAGAGGTCAACACAAGCACCACAACGTTAAAAGCTTAGCGACATGGTCGTCGGAGAACGGGGCATTACAGTTGGCCCCATTTGTGCTAACATGTCCCTAAAAACTTGTTATAAAAATTAAATGTGAATTGGGGTTGGATTGATGTAGATATGACCAATCCAATCTTGATACATGACATAATACAATAATTTGATGTGTATTAGGACTCGAATGGCCTTGTTTATGTCATTACATCCCTAATGCATGTACCGCAATAATTGGACATGTAATAGGAGTTCATTGGTTCAAACAGTCCACCCAACACTATAAATATACATGATGTGATAAATTAATGTGTACCATGGCTCGATCGACATTGTTGGTTCCAACACATCCCTAACACACTTATTACGATAATTAAATGTGAATCAGTGGCTCAACTAGCACATATGACTCCAATCCAACTCTAATACATGAGATAATGTGATAATTTAATATTGTTTAGGGCTCGATTGGACTGTTCTCACCAATCGAGCCCTAATATGCATATTGTGAAAATTGGACATGTATTAGGGCTCTACTAGTTTAAACAGGGCCAATCCAACCCTATAAATACACACAATGTGACAAATTAATGTGTACTAAGGCCTTTGGTCTCTTCTGGTTGTGCCAACACATCTCCAAAACATGTATTACGTCAATTAAACGTGTATAAGGGATCGATTGGTACAAATGGGGCTAATCTAACCCTAGTGCATGACATGATGTGATAATTTATTATATATTAGGGCTTGATTGACCTCGTTTGCATCAATATGTCTTTAATACATGTACAAAGAAAATTGGACATGTATTAGGGTTGTATTAGTTCAAATAAGGCTAATTTAATCCTATAAGTACACACAATGTGACAAATTAAGAAGTACCATGGCTTGATTGGTCTCATTTGTGCCAGAACATCCCTAACATTTTATTGTGATAATTAGACATATATTGGGGCTTGATTGGCCCTATTTGTAAGCGCATCTAACCTTAATACATGTACGACAACAATTGGATGTTTATTAAGACTCCATTAATTCAAATAAGGCCAATAAAACCCCATAAATTCACACGATGTGACAAATTAAGGATTATCGGGCTCAATTGGTTATTTTGATCCAACACCTCCCTAATGCACTTATTATGATAATTAAACATGTATTAGAGCTTGATTGACACAAATGGGCTAATTCAACCCCAATACATGAAGTAATGTGACAATTCAATGTATGTTAGGCTCGAGGCCTTGTTTCTATCAATCTAACTACAATACATTTACATTGACAATTAGATGTATATTAGGGCTCTATTAGTTCAAACAAAACCAATCCAACCCTATAAATACACACGAGTGACAAATTAAGGTGTGTCCAGCTATATTGATCCTTTTTGTGCCAACACATTCCTAACATGCTTATTACAACAATAATTGGTGACAATAGGGCTTGATTAGTGCACAAAGGGCCAATACAACCCTATGTAAACACATGAATTTGCAATGATAACTTTGATTTCATCTCTACACTACGACTTGTGCATAGATCCTAAGCCCGCATTCCCATTTTCATTGCATAGCTTGTTGTTATGCACACTTTGCTTCATCATCAACTCACTAAAGCATCTCACCAAACTCTAGATAAATTTTGTGAGCTACTTGTAGGAAACCATACGGTATCGGGTTACGTCATACTATGACATGCGCCACCAATACAACTTTTTTTTCATCTAACAACTATATTTTTAATTTGATGTCTTTTGGGTCATTTCCTATCCCCGATGTCATCTTTAGGGAAATTTAGTAAGCACAAACACATAAATAAGAAAGTCTAATTCACCATTTAAACTCACCCGGCACTTTGAAGGAAAATTATTGCAAATCTTATTAGAAGACACTCTCAAGCTCTCCTCTCTCCATCTAAAACAACACACCCTTAGGGGAGCAACACAAATCAATTCAAGCACTCAACTAGGTCAAAGAGTCTAGCTTCCTCTCCACAAGCCATGGTTAAGGTCAAGCCAAAGTCAGCACATTTCCAAACATCAAAAGGGTTAAGAGAATTTATTTTAAGTCTACATATACTATAATGATATACAAAATCCCAAAGGGTACATTCTTATCTAACTATAGCTAGGTCCGCTATATTTGGATCAAGAGACTCGATGGCATATTAGGGGATTGGCTTAGAATTGCATTCACACTTACACCTACACTAAGAGAACTACATGAGGCTTGCACTCGCTCGAGGGGATGTAATACAAAACCTGGATTGGTTCAATAGGGGTTCACCACCAAGGTATGTCCAACCTCACCACACATATTTCTCCTTTTATTATCTAATGTTTGCATGAAGTTTATTACATGTATCTAAATTTCTCTACTTATTACAGGTCATTACAAGTATTTTTGCATATGTGTGAACCCTAATATGTGATAATAAGGCACATATCCTGGACCACCAAGTAGTACATGAGGGTGGGTGCACAAATTTGTGACCCACTTAGTGACATTTGGTGTGATTATTTTTGGATGTGTGGATTGCAAGTAGGTTACGACCATAAGTGTTACGGTTGTAATGTATGTAATCCTACATGGTTAGATAGGTTACGGTCGTAACCTACTAAATAATAAAAAAACTAAAAAAACATGGGAGAATGAAGAAAAAATAGTATATATACATGGAATACTTACAACCGTAAGTGGTATGGTCATAACACTTACGGCCATAACAGCTTACCCTTGTAAGCATCTAATGGTAACTATATGGCACACTCGTGGCAACAAAAGCGGCTTGAAAATCTATACGCTAATTTGTTCCATGTAGATGCCACTTGACCCTTCAAAAATGGGTTTTTTTGGCACTTTATGTAAAAATTAATTTTGGGTTTTTTAGCCCTCATTTCACTTTACTTAACACTCTTTTTATTAAAAAAATACGTTAGTTTTTTATTTTAATTTTAATTTTATTTTACAATGAAAATGATGTTGTTTCTTTATTTTCACTCCTTTTTAGACACAATTAAAAAATAAAAATAAATTCTTAAATTTCATAAAAATATCTCGTGCTTAGAAAATGTGAACTTGACACAACCATTTTTTTAACCATACTACTTTCAATTTTGAGATATTGAGTGTGTGATCAAATGTAGTTAACTTCATATAATTTTTGTTTATTTAATTAAATAAAATATATATTTTTATCCAAATATTATAAAATAAAACATTGCACAAGAACATTGAAATTACATGTCTTCAACAATAATATTTTAATAATTGTATTTCATTATCATACATGTTTGTGTAAATTTGTCACTCAATGTACTAGTTTGCATAAATAAACTAGTGTGTTACTCAAAAAGACAAAAAGAATTAAAATATATAGTAATATTCCACACTCAAAATCTTTTGTTTCATATATTTACACTATTGTAAAATTTTAAACCAATGTATCACTTATCATCAATCAAACTTGGGTAAACTCTCATTTTAAGAAAATGCATGTCACTTCTTGTGGGTCACATGTTTGTGCACTCACCCATGAATTTGCAAAGTGTCTTAGAACAAAGAGGTCCAAAACTTTCTGAGAAAGGGGCCATACTATACATCTCTACAATACCAATTTGTACAACCCTGTCTCAAATCATCTTCTAGTTCTAGTTTCTAGAATGAAACATCTTTGTGTCTTTCTCAACCCACACAACTTGCTTTCATATTCAAATTATATTGTGTACCTCTATATCGTGAATTCTTCTCTTTTCTTCTTGTTTAAGCAATTGCATCTTATCATTACATTGTTTATTATTGGGAGTTATATTCTAATTTGCATATTGATTGTTCAATTAACAAATCTAAATATATACCCTTTTTCTAACTCCTAGTTTAACTCTAAGTCATTACTTTGGTTAAATCACCCTAATAAATCAAATAATGAAACAATTTAATGTGTGTTAAGGATCGATTGACCCTTTTTGCTCTAATATGGCCCTAATGCACGTATTATGACAATTGGACAAGTAATAAGGTTGCATTGGTTTAACAGGGCCAATCCAACCATATAAGTACACATGATGTGACAATTTAATCCATACGGAGCTCGCTTGGACCCATTTGTGCCAACACATTCCTAACACATCCATCGTAACAATTAAATATGGATTAGGGCTTGATTGGTGCATATGAGGCCAATGTGGCCCTAATACATGACATAGTGTGATAATTTAATGTGTTTTAAGACTCAATTGACCTCGTTTAGGTCAATCCAACCCTAATACATGTAATGCAAGATTTGGACTTGTATAAAAGCTCCATTGGTTCAAATAGAGACAATACAACTCTATAAGCACATATGATGTGACAAATTAAGGTGTACCATGGCTTGATTGGTCCAATGTGCACCAAAAAATCCCTAACACACTTACTATGACAACTAAATGTATATTAGGGCTTGACCGGCACAAACATGGCCAATTTTAACCTAATGTATTACATAATGTGACAATTTAATGTGTGTTAGGGATTGATTACTATCATTTGCATCAATCCATCTTTAATACATGTATTGCAACAATTGAATGTGTAGTGGGGCTCCATTGGTTCAAACAAAGGTAACCAAACACTATAAATACACACGATGTGACAAATTAAAGCATAGTAGGGTAATTGGTCCCATTTGTGTCAACACATTCCTAACATGTTAATTATGACAGCTTAAACATGCATTGGGGCTCGATTTATGTAAATGGAGCCAATACGACCCTAATACATGAAATAATACAATAATTTAATGTTTATTACAGCTTGATTGGCTCCGATTGCATCAATCCAACCGTAATATGTGTATTGTGATAATTGTGTTAGGAATTGCCACTCACGTGTATAATTATGAGAGATAATGTGTTTGGGTTAGTAATATTAGTGTGTAGGATAGAATATTTGTACACGTGCGTTGTAGTAACAACTCACAAATAGAATTAAGTGTGTGTGAGATATTCTAGGGGAGAGACTAAAGGTCATTGAAAACCGACCTAGATTCATGTTAGAGTTTTGTGGAGATAAAATAGGTCTTCTATAAGAATACAAAGTCTATATAAATGTAAAGCATATTAATGAATACTTATTATGAATGATTGACCAACTTTGAGAATTTTTTGTTCCAAATGCATATGAAGGTCTCCTCTAAATTTGGTATCAAAGAAGGTTTCGTGAGAGGACTCTCTAATCATTTGTTTGTCATCCATTCTTTGTTTCCATCAACAAGGCACGATAACAACTATGTAGTGCAGACCACATACAAACCTCATTGTTCATTCATTCACCATTCTTGAATATTTTGTCAATAGTTATGTAGTGAAGACCGCGTGCAACCCCTTGACCTTCATCATTCACTTACATTGCTTTAACATTTCCACCCTATTCATTCTATTGATAGTCTTTATTCCCATTGTGTTCATAGTCTTCATTCCCAAAAAAAAATATAAATATATAAAATTTGGTTGCATTCATCAATCTAGCAATTTTTTTAATTATTGCATTGGTCTCATATTTGTATTTTGGATAAATTTTTAGTTTGTTTGTGTTTACACTTATATGGGACAACTTTATCGTGCAACATTTTGGAGCTGATTGACCTCTCCATTGAGTCCAAAATTCCCAAAATATTAGGATTAATTGTTAACATTATATACTTTTATTACAATCAAATATGGTATTTTGTCATGATGTTGTAGGTTTACTATAGATTCCTATAACATATTTATTTGGTGTGTTTTAGCCTTCCAATATTGTTCTTTGACCTAGTCATACATATTCATGGTTGAGGATTTTATAATCTACATATAAGGGTTTTGAATATTTTGTTTTGCATCTCTAATGAGGAGTTACCAATATTTGATACAACAAAAATATTACATCGAAGAAGTAGGCAAGTTGCTTCAGATCAACCAACTCGACCCTCGCATTGGGAAAAAGCTCCCCAACTCGGCGACTTCAACTCACGAGCCTACTATTCTCAATAGATCAATTTCCTTAGTGAGTCCACCAACAAGTTTCATCCCCTATTTCCTCACCCCAGCTCCACAAACTCGACAAGGTGTCACAAGTTGTTTAGCTCTGGTTGAGCGAGCTACATTTTGCATCCCCTCAAGAACTTAGTTTGGATCTTTAACTCGACCTTAAAATCATTGGAGGAAAAAATCAACTCGACCTTGCATTTCATCTAGCTCAACATTGGATCGGCTCGAGCGGTGAACCTACTCCTATGGCGTATCGGCTCTCAATGAGTTCCTTTATCACTCCCCAACAACAAGTCTCTTGATCCTTGTTGTGTCTAAGATCTACAAGCCATTTACACCTAGGTGAACCCGCATAGCTTCCTCGGGCTCATGATCCATGTGGATGCTTTTAGCTCCTCGCGATAAAGACACAATGTTGTAAGACTCAACTTCCTATCACAAATCACGAGCTCCTCTCTCAAGATCATCTCGTCCGCAAAACATAAATCACATCAACTTGATCACCCTCAAATTAACTCTACATAAAATCAAAATGTTCTCAATGAGATCACATCTTCTCAAATTGATGGAAACCCTCATTTGATATTGTGATCTCTCGATATATCTCTAGGTCCCTTTGCTTTGAACCGCACATTTATATATTTTCAACTATCAATTGAATTCAAGATCCAATATATTTTACAATATGGGAGAGGGGGAGTAGGAAATTAAACATAATGCCAAAATAGTAGAGTCTTAACTTGCAAAGTAAGAAGTGTCTTAAAAATGAAGGACAAAGGCAATTAAAGAATAAGGCCAACCAACACACTCGCGATTCTAGAATGTGGTTCCTCTCCCCATGCTCACATTGGGGGTGGAGGAATGTTAGGAATTAATACTCACATGTATATTTATGGGAGATAATGGGTTTGAGTTATCAATATTAGTGTGAAATATTTTACACGGTGTCTCGAGAAAATATTTGTATAATGTGAGTTGTAGTAACAACTCACAAATAGAATTAGATGTGTGTGATATATTATAGGGGAGAGATTAAATGTTGTTGAACAACCCACCTAGATTAATTTTGAAGGTTTGTGGAGATAAAATAAGTCTTTTGTAGGAGATACAAAGTCTATATAAATGTAAAGTATATTAATTAATACTTGTTATGAATGATTGACCGACTTTGAACATTTTCTATTTCAAATATGGAGGTCTCTTCCACAAATTGGACATGTATTAGGGCTCCATTGGTTCAAATAGAGCCAATCCAAGCTTATAAATACACATGATGTGAAAATCAAAATATACCAAGGTTCAATTGGTTTCATTTGTACCAACTCATCTCTAACACACTTATGACGACAATTAAATGTGTATTGGGGCTTGATTGGCACAAACATGACTAATTTGTCCCTAATACATAACATAATGCGACGATTTAAAGTGTGTTAGAGCTCGATTGAACTCATTTTCATGAATCTAACCATAATACATGTACTCGATAGTAGGACATGTATTAGGGCTCAATTCGTTCAAACAGGACCAATTCAACATTATAAATGCACATGATGTGACAAATTAAATCATATGAGGGCTCAATTGGCCATGTTTGTGTTAACACATTTCTAACACACTTATCACAAAAATTATTTACATGTATGGGACCTCGATTTGTGCAAATGGGACTGATCTAATCATAATACATTGCATAATGTAACTATTTAATGTGTATTATGGCTCAATTAAGCCCTATAGACATACTACCATAATTGGATGTGTGTTATGTCTCCAATGGTTCAAATGGTCCAAACCAACCCTATAAATATACACAATATGACAAATTAAGGTGTATTCAAGCTTAATTGGCCTTGTTTATGCCAACACATCCCTAACACACTTACTACGACACATAAATGTGTATTATGGCTTAAAATACACAACATGATGTGACAATTTGATGTGTATTAGGATTAAATTTCCTATTTGCACCAATCCATCCCTAATACATGACATAATATGACAATTTAATGTGTATTGGGGCTTAATTAGCCTCACTTGCACCAATCTAACCCTAATACATACATTACGATAATTAGACAACTATTTAAGGCTTCATTACTTCAAACCAAACCAATATAGCCCTATAAATACACACGATAAGACAAATTAAGATGTCTCAGGGCTCGATTGGCCATGTTTGGGCCAATACACCCCTAACACACTTATTGTGACAATTTAACTTGTATGGGGCTTAATTAGTGTAATCATAATCAATCTAACCCTAATACATGGCATAATGCAATAAATTAATGTTTATTACGGCTCTATTAGTCTTGTTTGCACCAATATATCCCTAATATATACGTACTTTCACAATAATTGGAAGTGTATTAGGCTTCATTGGCCCAAACGAGGCCAATCTAGCCCTATAAATACATGTGAAGTGACAAATTAAGGCACACCATGGCTCAATTGGCCCCATTAATGCCAACGCACTTATTTCGACAATTAAACGTGTATTGGGATTTAATTGGTGCTAACATGGATAATTCAACCCTCATACACGACATAATGTGGCAATGTAATATGTTAAGGCTCAATTGGCCTCGTTTATGTCAATACATTCCTAAGTACACATACTACATAAATTAGAAGTGTAAAAGGGATCCAATTGTTTAAACGAGACAAATTCAACCCTATGAATACACATGGTGTGACAAATTAATGGGTTCCCCGACTCGATTGGTCTCGTTTGTGTCAACGCATGCGTCAATGCATGCTTAATAAACTTATTGAGATAATTAACGCGTGTTAGGGCTCTATTGGCACAAACAAGGCCAATCTAACCCTAATACATGGCATAATGCATCATTTAATGTGTATTATTGCTTGATCAAAGACCATTTGCATCAATCCAAATCTAATAAATGTATTGCAACAATTAGACATGTATTAGGGCTCCATTGGTTTAAACAAGGCCAATCTAATCCTATAAATACACATTATATGACAAATTAAGGCGTATTACATACTCAATTGGTCTCATTTACGCCATCACATCCCTAACACATTTATTACAGCAATTAAATGTATATTGGGGCTCGGTTGGCACAAATAAGGTCAATTCAACCCTAATAGATGACATAATGTGACAATTTAAGGTGTATCGGGGTTTTTATTAACCCCATTTACGCAATCCATCCCTAATACATTTATTGCAACAACTACATGTGTGTTACAACTCCATTAGTCCAAACAAGGTCAATCCAAACCTATAAATACACACGATGTGCCAAATTGAGGCATATTAGGGCTCGATTGGTCATATTTTTTTACAACACATCCCTAACACACTTATTGTGAAGGTTAAGTGTCTATTTAGGATTGACTTACACAAACAAGGCCAAATCAAACCTAATACATTACATTATGCAACAATTTAATGTGTATTAGGATTGATTCACCTTGTTGTGCCAATCCAACCCTAATACATGTATCATGACAATTAAACACATGTATGAGGACTCTATTGGTTCAAACAAGCGTAATCCAACCCTATAAATGCATACAATGTGACAAACTAAGGATTACTATGGCTCGATTAGTCCCCTTTGTGCCAACACATACCTAACACACTTATTATAACATTTAAAGGTGTAATGGGGTTTGATTGGTGCGAATGGGGCTAATAGTACCTTAAGACACAAATTAGTATGACAATTTAATGTGTATTAGAGCTGAATTGACCTTGTTTGAGCTAATCTATCTCTAATACACATACCATGACAATTGGATGTGTATTAAGGCTCCATTGTTTCAAACAAGGCCAATAACCTTGTATGATGTGACAAATTAAGGTGTTGCAGAAGGCTCAATTTGTTTAGTTTGTGTTAACACGTCCCTAACACACTTATTGCAATAATTAAACGTATAATGAGGCTCAACAGATGCAAACGGGCATGATATGATCCTAATACATGATATAATTCTACAATTTGATGTGTATTATGGCTTAATTGGCCCTATTTGCGCCAAAGGCAACCCCGATGCACATTGCATCAATCGTACATAAGTATTAGGGATCCATTGGTTCAAATGGGGTTGATCCAACCCTATAAATACACATGATATGAAAAGGTAAGAGGTATCAGGGATTGATTGGTCTCATTTGCACCAACACATCCCTAACACACTTATTGTGACAGCTTAAACATGTATTGGGGCTCAATTGGCACAAAGAGGTTCATCTAACCCTAATACATGACGTGATGCAAAAACTTAATGTGTATTAGGATTGATTGGCCTTATTTGAGTCAATCTAACCCTAATACATGTATTGTGACAATCAGACGTGTAGTAGGGCTCCATTGGTTCAAAAGAAGCCAATCCAAAGGCAATAAATACACACAATGTAGCAAAATTAAGGCATACCATGGCGATTGGCCCCATTTGTGCCAACATGTCCCTAATACAATTATTGCGACAATTAAACATGTATTGGGACTCAATTGATGCAAACATACCCAATATGATCATAATACATCATATAAAGTAATAAGTTAATGTGTATTAGAGTTCAATTAACCTCGTTTGCACTAATCCAACTCTAATACATGTATTGCAACAATTACACATGTATTAGGGATTCATTGTTCAAATGGGGTCAATCCAACCTTACAAATACACAAAATGTGACATATTAAGGCGTATCGGGGTTCAATTGTTAACTCATTTATTAAAGTACGATGTACACTCTAGAATTGTTATAAACAACCATAAGACAAACACCCACAAACATACATATATAATAAATCAATGAAAACTTAAATAAAGACATAACACATATTTACCAAGGGTAGCAAAACTACCACAATTTTATTAATAAGATCTAGCTTAAATTCACCAAAGTCAGAATAACTCTCTTCCACAATATGCTCCACTAATATTAGTTCTCTATGTTTTTAACAAATAAGTGGAAGTTATTATTATGGTTGGAGAGTAGTAGTTTGTAAGGAAAGTTTGTTTTAATCTATTAATAGTGAAAGTCAATAACTTGGTTGATACTCTTCTCTATTAATAGATGTGGATAAGTGTGCACCAATGGGTGAATTATCCACATTAAATTACAATTAATGTTACAAGTACATCTTAATCACATACAATAGTATATGGTTAATTAAATACACTAACATCGCTTGCACCGACACATCCCTAACACACTTATTGTAATAATGAAACGTGTATTGTTAGATTCGCGTGAATGGAGCCAATCTAACCTTAATACATGACATAATATGACAATTTTACGTGTATTAAGACTTGAATGGCCCTATTTGCACAAATTTAACTCTAATACACATCATGACTCAATTAGCCTCATTTGCATTAATCCAACCCTAATACATGCACAACAATAATTAAACGTGTATTAGGGCTCCATTTATTCAAACAAGGTCGATCCAAATGCTATAAGTACACACGATGTGACAAATTTAGGCATACCATGGCTTGATTGGCCTCATTCGACCAACAAATCCCTAACACAATTATTGTGATAATTAAACACGTATTGCGGCTTCATTAATGCAAATGAGGCCAATATTACCCTAATACACAACATAATGCTACAATTTAATGTGTATTATGGCTTGATGGACCCTATTTGCGTCAATTCAACTATGACACATGTATTGCAATAATTACTCGTTTATTAGGGTTCCATTAGTTCAAACAAGGTCAATCCAACACCATGATACCCATAATGTGACAACTTAAAGTGTATGAGGGTTCCATTAGTCTCATTTGCACCAATGTATCCTTAACACACTTATTGTGATAATTATACAAATATTGGGGCTCAATTGGCACAATAGTGGTCAATCGACTCTAATACATAACATAATATGACAATTTAATGAGCGTTTTTAGAGCTCGATTCGATTTGCATCAATCCAACCCTAATACATCTATTGTGATGATTAGACATGTATTAAGGATACATTAATTAAAATAGGGCCACAAGCTCTATAAATACACATGATGTGACAAATTAAGGCGTATCAAAACTCGATTGGCTCCAATCGCACGAAAACATCTCTAACACACTTATCGCAACAATTAAGCATGCATTGTGCTTGAGTAGCACAAACGGGGTCAATCAAACCCTAATACATTACATAATGCAACAATTTAATATGTATTATGGATCAATTGGCCTCGTTTGTGTCAATCCAACCCTAATACATGTACTACATAATTAGACATGTATTAAGGCTCCATTGTTCAAAAAAATATTATTATTTATTTATAACTAGCAATTGCAAATGAGTTGCAAGTTACGCCGGAGAGGGCTTGAATTTTATGTGTATAATATGGTTTGGGTGTAAAATATATTCTATGATCTATGATAGATGTTTGAGCGAAGAACATAAGTTACATTTTGCTAAACAATTCACATGTCTTTATGTAAGGTTCCACATTCTGCATACATGTCTATCAAAACATTTGCAACTATATCTAACAAAATTCCTCTATATTTTGGCACATGTTGGGAGTACTTTGGAAAATTTAAACTAATTGGGTTGGAGCCCTGTTTGTTGCATATGGTGAAACAAGGCGAGGAGTATGCTGGCAAATATAAACAGGAAACCACTCTCTATGCTTGAGTGGTGCAAGCGGTTGCAAAAGCTGATGAATACGTACAACGGGAGTAGAATCGGATGGATAAGAACACAAAGATGGAAGCCTCGTTTATAAGAAGCGTGGAGATGCTCTTCCACTACAACATCTTGGGTATCATTGGCAGGTTTTTTAATCTCATCTTCCCACCAAACATAAAATTCCCTAGAGATGTGTCATCTCATGGAATGAAGTGATTGAAGGATACTGACAAAATGGGATTGTTGTCTACGCTTTGGGAACGTTTAAATGCCAAAATATGAACTTCTGTTAATAAACGCCAAGTGTTCAACCAAATGATACAACATGTTATCTTTTAAATGAATATCATAGTTGTATCTTACAAAAGACATGGTCATCGTCAAGAGACATTGTGATTGTTTCATCAAATAAAACAACTGTATATTCACCCCGATCAACTCACCTATACCAACATACGTGTGGCCCATAACAAAATATGAGCTTTATAGCAATGTACGGACATCCATCAAGGCATAGTAGGCAATGTTTTTTTTGTTGGAAGTTACTATATTGTCCTCTCCCCATCACACAAACTTAAAATAGAACAATCTTTAAAAAATCTTTTAAAAATTAGATTGAGTATCATCTTCAAGATACTTAGATGGATTATTCCTCTATCAAATATGAACAATTCAACCGTATGACACAAACATTAATTGACTATTTATAAAATATGCTCACTATGATCAAATTCAAATTAGGAACATGAGTTTTATTACAAATAGAACTATAGGAGATAGATCAGGACACCTCCATAGAAGGCGAGATAACCTAGCCATCACCTTTCTAATCTTTTTCAATTTCTTCTAAGCCTTCACCCACTTCTTGAAAACTATTATAAGAAGCACGCTAACATTCAATAATACTCAGTGTTATGAATAGTGTTTATACATTAAAAAACACCATTAATAACAAATTCAATCACTTCCCTTTTGCTTGTGTTGTCAATGTGGATGTAAAATGATGATGAGGAATCAGGACGAGTATGGCTCCTTTGTGTGCACATCAGTGCCAAATCTTGTTCCCCCACAAAAAATCGAGAATATGGGTAAGACACAAATCTATTGTTGCCTCTATTTTGGCGATGAGGATGCGATTTGATCAAGATTGAAAACAAAGCCCATAATGAAAGCTTGTTCAAAACCAGGCTGCACAATCACACTGAAAACGTCTCCTCCCAGTGTTATCTCTGAGCTCATCTATTTTCCTTTCATCTGCAATTTACAAAAACCAATAAGATCCTTCAATCTGGTAATCTGGTAATTGAGCCCTCCACAAAAATTTCTGCTACAGAAACCCTTCTGGCATCCACAAGAACAGAGCATCTTCTTCCTACCGTAATTTATGTTTTTTGACCGCTTCATTTATCTCCTAAGAAGGCTTTACATGGAGATATGTATCTCTGAGAGCAAGGAGCAGAAATGGCATTATGGCCATTGGATCTGTTTAACCACCAGGACTGTAAATATCAAATTTATAGCAGGGTTAAGAGATTTGAAACGAATTGAGGATTGTAAATATCTAGGATAGTAAAAATATCTAAGATTGTAGAAAAATATCTTGGATTGTAAAAAATATCTAAAATCAGGCAACATGTAAAGTTAATCGCCGGAATTTGACACTTTCCAGCAATGCCTTCTTCAAAGTAAACGCCTCCGCAATTAAAAATATAAATACAACAAAATATATAAGAATATATTTTTATTATTAAAATAAAAATAAAAATAAATTGGTAAAATGAGGGGATCCATTAGGACCCTCATCCTTTAATATCAAGAAAGTATGGTATGCAAAAGTAAAACATGAAAGAAAGACTTTCCATTGGGGAGAGATTATTAGGATTTAGGACAACATAATGAGATATAAGAAGGTAGCCATGCACAAAGAGGTACAAAGTGCCGCGTTGATCCCACCCAAACACCATGAAAACTATCTCGCAATTAAGAAGAAGAGAACCAAACATTTTGAAGCCAAAAAACCACATTCCTTGCAAAATCAAACTTGAAACAAGGACAAGAAAACAAACCAAATGCGGTGACAGAAAAACAAACCTAGATTGTAGAAACATCAACAAGAGCAAAACCAAATAGGGAATCAAACAAGAAGAGATTTAAACACTTACACCCCTAATGTACCCCAAATTGGTAGGGAAACTCTAACTATCAAAAGCACATTCAACAAACACATTTACTCTAAGAGAAATTATCTTCACTTGCAAAGATCAACTATTGACCACATTAGGCCTCTAAAATAGTTCAAGAGTTTGTCCCTTCGCAAGAAAAATCTAGCATATTATCCTCGTAGACCGAGACAAAATTGACTTCTGCTACAAAAATCACATGCACTCCAAGTCGCATGAGTTATGTCATTAACAACATCGGCCCACATAGGGTTTCCTTAAGAGAGGGCTTCTTATTATTATCATTTGTGAAAAGCTTTGCACACCCTTTCGTAATTCTTTGTGCATTTCCAAAGAAGTTGTCTTAGCTCGGTCCACAAATTGCTAACCATGACCAATTTTGTCCATCGGCAACATTATAAACCTTTAACCTTTAATGGCTTAGATAAGGGAGATTTTCGAGTGTATGGGGTCTCTAGGGGGTTAGAAGGGTCGCAAAAGCATGAATAGTGTCCCAAATGGTGTGCAAGCTTTAAGCAACACAAAACAACATAGGAAACAAACTTTTCACTAAAAAGTGAAACATAGAGCGGCAAAATGGACACTACTTTATGCAAAAATATCCTTCTTGAATAGTCTCAATATAATGCTTCACTCCAAAGTGATGTCCCCATTTCCTCACTCTAGCTATGTCACCAAATCCTCCATAGCTAAGGATCTATTTGACCAAGTCATCACCCATACCATTTGTGCAAAATCATTTGTGGACAAGACCCCTATAGACGCCTTTCATTGCCAATGATGAGGTCAAGAATGGGTGAAATGGGTGGTTTCATTGTAAAAGAGGCAAGCTTAATGAAATAGCATGAGGCAACAACAAATTTGAGTGTGCACAATGATGAAATCGAGGCATGTGAGACTTCATCGCTTGATATCAACTCATAAATAAGTCTCGTTGCCCCCATATGATGCAATGAGATGTCTCTTTGAAATCAAGATGCAAATTTTACTAACTAGATGGAACATGAATTTGCGTCACAAATAGAAGGCTCTCTAGCCCTTTGGGAAAGTCGTCTTAAATTGGGACCAAATCCATTTTGGTCCCTTAAAGACGAGCATTTTAAAGAGGCATGAGACCACCCCTAGTATCCATTGGGATGACATTCCATTTTGAGCCTATCAATTGGAAGAGCACTTTAGATTTTAGAGAAGACATCTCACCACCCAAGTTTGCAACAAGATTAATGATGCACTTTGCTTCCCAAGAGCAATGAGAGAAGAAAGTGTTATGGAAGCAATTCGCAAGTCAAAGGCTTGTTGAAGGTTGTAACTAAGTTTCTAGTTTGGAGTGCTACCTTTAGCCATTGCTGAAATCACCATCATTGGGTTACCTTCAACTTCTAAGAAGGTCGTGACATGGGTCCAAGGGAGTCTATACCAAGGCTTTTGCTCATGATTCAATATTGGTACCAAAGTGAACAAAGGTTGAGTAAGCAACAATAGGGAAGCCTCTGAGGATGCAAAGAATACAACGTAGTCCCCTAACATTGGGGTTTTTGCAAGATACATCATCAAAATTCAATTTGAACAATCAATACATTGAGATATTTTCCTATTAACAAGGACAATATAAAGGATAATAATGTCTTATAATTAGTACAAATTGTGAATTATCCAATTTTCTCACCAAGGGAATTTTGATTTAATAGATTTCTCGAGCAATTTTGGTGTAATACTACCTTTAATATCAAAGATTGGGTAAATATAAAATTATAATTTCAATTAACCATCGAAATAGGCAAAGATGATTTTGTAACATGTTTCCTATATACAAACTTTACTTAGACCATAATTGGTTTCTAGATTAGGACATTGCTTTAATAATAATCACTCGTATTAGGCAAAGATGATTTTGTAACATGTTGCCTATATACAACCTTTACTTAGACCATAAGTGGTTTTTAGATTAGGTCATTGCTTTAGTAATATTCACTCATACTAGGAAAATATGATTTTGTAACATGTTTCCTATATACAACCTTTATTTAGACCGTAAGTGGTTTCTAGATTAGGACGTTGTTTTAATAATAATCACTCATATCAATTGTTTTATATGTACTTATTGCATTTGCATAATCCTTGTGAGAGAATTTGTGTGCAAGATAATTAGTTGTCGAAATAAATTGTATTTTTACATTTTTATTTAAAAGACGCAAAACTTCCATATGTTTATTCGGATTCATATCATATGGATAATTTCTACAATATTTCCATTTTAGTCACTTGTTTTAAATTTCTTGAGGTAAAGATCCTGCAGCTACTAATCCCCAGCTCGGACCGGCAATAGGTTTGCATTGTAAAACACCAACTAGCTATGCTGAAATTTAACTAGATTGTGTCTCGAGTACACTCAAGGTTGCACTTAAAAGGGTTGGCAGGTATGAACTAATTACAGAGTTAATTATATCCATTTGCATGAATGTGACAATTAATAAAACTGAATTTTACTTCTCAAATGAGAAAAGGTATATCAGGTACAAGCTTCAGAGACTGCAGATGGCCAGCCAAGGCAATGCCCATGGGCTTCCCGCCTTTTCCTCGTTTTGTATTGCTTTGTATTAATGAATGGGAATTGCAATTGTTTTTCTTATTTTTGTACATTGAAGCAAATAAATTATCTTGCATGTACAATTCATAAATGTGAAGAGCGGTATAAAGAATTGTTGTTATCTGGTTTTGAACTCTCAGAGTCTAATTAATTCGGGAACATTCTGCTGCCAGCTAAACCAACTAAACTGGCCTTTGTGAAACATGGAAAATTCTTGCAAGACATTTCTTGGATTTGTATCATGGCCGAAGGTATGTGTTAGAATTTTATAACTAACAATTCAAAGCCAAAGATCAAATTAATGGATATCATCAGCAAAGCTATCTTATGTAGAAAAATTTCCAAAAAAATAAAACAGTTGAAGTAAGCAAGATAAAATATAAATCGTCTCACAGATCACAATCTAGTGGTAAGGCAGAGTGATTTCCATGATGATGACCTGAGTTCGAGCCCTGCTGATAGGCTTCTCGTGTTAATGTGGCGACGATAATGCAGACCTCTCAGATGAGTCAAAATTCAATTCCCAAGTGAATTTTGACGGGATAGATAACCTTCATACAAGGCTTGTATGATTAACAACATTTAGGCGTGATAGTGCATTCTCCCTTGAGATACGGCAGCAAGTGTGAGTGTTTACCAACTTTTTGAATAAAGAGAGTTTATAAATATATAATACTTCAAAAAGTAATGACTACGATTAAGGTGCCATGTTTAAAAATAATGTATCAGCCTTTCACAAAACATAATGAAAAGATGACAAAATTCACAGTATTGTCAAGTATGGGAAAGTGAACAGTAATTTTAAGTTTTGGCTTCATAGAGTTAGAGAGGGCCCTTTTATTATCATTGAAAAATGGCTTTAATGTCTCAAAGTAGTCAGTTCCGCACTGCCGACGGATGATTTTCACCCAAAGCTGGAAGAGCATTTTATGTCACGCCAGTAATATTGTTGCTACAAAAAGCAGGCCTACTTCTATGAAAAATTGATACCCACACACCCTTTAACAGATTATAATGCCCAAAAGAGATTAAAAATATGTAGCAGCAAAACATACTGGTATACAATGTCAAGAATGTAACTGATTATTCATTTGATGTTACAGTAGAAATGGCACATTTTCTAAAATTTACATAAAGAAAGTGTGGCCTTCGAAAAGGATTTATGTGCATCCATGTTCTCCAGGCTTCAACAAATTTCAAATCAGAACCTCCTTTGCAAATCCCGACAACTTTACTTGGATCTTTAATCAGTAACTTACTAAATTTATCTAGCCTCTAGCAGGATTTTAAACATTAAATTTTAAAATTCTCTGTAAAATTTCAAAACACATAGAAAGTCTAACTAGGATCTGAATTTCAAAGAGACAAATTCTAGTATGCCTTAATGTTATATTGCAGTTAAACCATATTTCTAGAAGGATCAGGAAAGAGAATCTAAAAGACCTAGCAAAATGGTATTAGAATTCCTGATGAGACCCAGAAACAACATTTAGAACTATCATGTGGCATTGTAACTTCAGTTAACTGTTAAACTAGGATTAGACCTCACAAAGAAAGATAAATTATGGTCAGTCAAAGGAATTATAATAAGAATCTGGAACATGAACTGATGGACGAAATAGGACCAAAGAAAAGCTATAAATATCTCTCAATTAACCTATTTAGTCATTCATTATTCAGGTATGGTATTTTCCTCTAATGTTACTGACTTTTTATTTTTTCATATATTGATTTTACCTGCATTTAATGGATGGCCAGACTGCATATAATGCAAAGAAGATTTCATCTGAGGAGGCAATCTATTATATTTGGGAGGGTTGATTACGATCTTTCTGACTTCTAATGACACGAAAGGATCCAATACAGCATTATATATTTTGCTATTGTTGTAACTTTGTAATCCTGTGTAGCCTTTGTATGTTCAATGTGAATATAGCAGGTGGGGGTTGAAAAAGCCATTATTTAAAGAAGCAAGCAAGACAATTGTAAATATAAACAAAAATCTATGGGGTGTCTGCTGGTTTTAGGTCTGATTATGATGATCAGATAGCACATGTGGCATATGTAAGGGCCAAATATTTGTATTAACCATGTATTGTTTAACATAGTTACCTAAGTCTCGGGGACGGGGCAGGAGGATGGAGGGACGGGGTTTCCAGGACGGCAAAAAAATTCAATGTATAAAAATTAATATTTTAATATTTTAATTGTATTCAATGAAATTTAGGGATTTAAATTGTGTTTAATGTATTTTAGGTACTTTCAAGATCATAATTTAATGTTCTTGGTAAAAATAACAGCATTTTAAAAGTAAAAACATCATAAAACTTTTGAAAGATTTTTTGAAAATAGGGGACGTCCCTCCAAATCCCCAAGTCCCAAACGCTCGGGACATCATTAAAATCTAGGGGATGCATCCCCATGTAACACTGCGAGTATGTATGGGTTTTCATGTTTGAAGCAAACCCCATTTTGTGACGATAGGGTCACAGAAAGGTTAATTATATTCACTAGAAAACCAGTAATGCTGAATATTTTGATCAGGGGTCAAGTGATGCTGTTGATAAATATCGAAGGAGATGAAAGAAAGTACTGAGGATTCAGCAGAGTATAATGAATCTTTGAATCAATGCTCAAGGTTTATCAATCGATGCCTATTATATAGCTGTTATATTGGAATGTTATCTGCAACAATTTGCTAGAAGAGAACATAAATGATCCTGGAGCTTTATGCACTTACTACTGATAACTGTCAGGTGATGTTTGTTAGTTACCACGAGCAAGCAAATTAAAGCTGTTTCATCTGTCAGTGAGGTGAAATGATGCATTGTGTCAAGGGTCCTGAGGGCCTGCACTACAATAAGTGGTGCTTGGCTCTATGCACCTCAACATACAGCATGAGGAATAGCTTGCTTAAACAGAAATGTCACGCATTGACCAAATCAATCAAGAGAACAAGCATAAACGCTTTGCTAGAGCAAACGCAATTTTGGTGTCCTGCACCATACGAGTACTGGATATGAAGGTAGCACTCATAGTTGTACTCATTACTCATTTCTTAGATCCAACTAAAGGAAAAACAGAAATGATTTAAAGATATAATATGGGCATATAAAATTATTTATAGCAAACAATGCTATGGAGACATACGGCCAATCTACGAAAGAATTATAGAAAATCGAAAATTTCTTTTACTCTAGTCACATACTCCTTGGCAGCTGCAATGCATCTTTCAGGAAGTTTCAAACCTTTATCCAAAAGGCATTGATTGCACTGAATGATGTGCAATAAGCATCTCCTTTAGACATCACTGACTAGCCTAATCTAGTTCCTCTGAGGCCATATTTCTTTTTTCCTTAGCATCGCTGCCTAATAATAATGTTTAGACAGTGCATTATTCAGAATGGTAAACAAGTAAAAGAGGAGGAACGATGACATTAGATTCCAGTGGCAGGCCACCAGTTTTGGTTACGTCAGTTACATGTTTTTATTTGTGCAGTTTCCCCTTATGTTACCAGATACGAGAAACTGGAAACAAAACCAAAATGTGTTTGAAAACTGAGAAATAGGGAGTTGTACTTTTTCAGAGATAATAAATGATTCAGGACTTTTTTACGAAGGTATCAGAATTGTTAAAATATAGCTACCATAATACCAAAAAAATTACAAACCATCAAACTTTCTATAAATACAAAGATATAAAGTATTCAAATTCACAGTTTAAGATTCAAGATCTTAGATAATAAACAGCAAACAGCATTCATATAAGGTAATAACTACAGTTGTTTAATAGTTTCAGTTTCACCAGATGGCATTCTTTGGTTGGATTATACAAGATAACATATATAGCAAAAAAAAATGTGACAAAACCCAACAGAGACACTGTTTGAACTTAAGTCTTCGTTAATGAAGAGAAGAAAATGGTATCAGATCAGAGACAATTATTATGGACAGATGTTGAAATGATTCGCAGATAATGAACAATAGGTTTTAGACATTTTTAATGTTTCTGCTGATTCAGACACCCAATTGTCACACTAGAAGTGATCCAAGAAATGCCAGTTTCTTGAGAATTTGGTTTTGGAATGTGATGGCCCATAGCCTTTGTGTTTGTGCCAACATAGATGTACCCTATTTGGGTGTTATCCTTGAGCATACATGATGCAGGTGCATCCACGGGAGTGTGCAATCCTGTGTCACAATAAATAAAGGGGCTTATCTGATTTTCTTGTTAGTTTATTTTGTCTTCTTCGACAGCTGTCAATGCCGAGAACTGAGAGTCTTTAGGAGTTTGTCCTCCTTAAATTAGAAGACTGTTGTAACTGCCTTGTTTTGTAGTTCATTTTATTAAATCATGCTTGTTTTAGGGGCAATTGGCTGACATAGAAGGTTTGGGGGCTTCTAGCTGTAGTTTTGATAATTATTTGTTTGAGGAAGGTAGGAGATGGGAGGAAAATACAAAAAGAGGGTGCAGTTTTTGGTTGGAAAATTTTTGTGTTATAACAGTGGACCAGACTGTCCCTATATTGAAGAAATGTCCTGCTTGGTGATGGCTGCTGATTACTGCAGGTCTCAAAATAAATAAAGATTGTTGTCTTTATGTTTATGTGATCCCTGTTTTGCATCAAACTTTGTGTTATAATTGCAGGAGTATGTTGACTGCACCATTTGTGGTAACAAAGCAAGGTCTTTCCTTGCCGGGTTCAGTATGTGAGGCTCTTGTATGAGTCCATTGCAGGTTGTGAAAAAGAAGCTTGCATGGAAAAGAGAAATAAAGATGTGCAAGAAGCAATAAGGAGAGTGTGAGAAGGTGTGTGAGAGTTCATTGAAACTCTTATAGAGAAAGTGCAGCAGACAGAGAAAAAGGAATTCTGCAATTGTACAAGCAAGCTGTGAAACAAAAAAACTTACAATTAAGTGAGAATGAACTTCAGGTGGGGTGTTGATAGAAGGGATGCAAGAGCAGAAGCCCCTAGAATTGTTGATTTAACACAACTAATAAGAGAGGTCCAAGCAAAATTGGTTGCAATGGAAACAGCCCAGAGAAGAGGAGTTCACATCAAAGATGTGAGTGACGATGAAGAAGAGAGAGCCCCATGAAGAAGAAGTGACCAGATTTCTCAGAGCCATGGCAAAAATTGGAAGCAAACGCAAACTGGACACACATTATTATAAAGGAGGCTTGAATGGTGAAGAGCTTATAAACTGGATTACAGATGGAAAAGTACTTTGACTATGAATCAATGGAAGAGCCCAAGAAAGTGAAGTTTGCATGCACATGATTAAAAGGCCATGCATCTTTATGGTGGGACTATGTGCAAACACAGGGGCAAAGAAAATGACAGAGAAAATTAAAACTTGGGATAGAATGGTGACTAAACTGAAGGCCAAATTCTTACCTTCAGACTATCAAATGAGCTTATTCAAAAAGTTACAAAATTTAAGACAAAAAGTAAGAGTGAAGGAGTACACTGAAGAGTTTTACAAACTCACTATAAGGGTTGGACATGTGGAAGATGACCCATAAAAGGTACCAAGGTATGTGAATGGGCTGCATTTTAATATCCAAGATGAAATTAGTTTGTTGAACTGTAGAAGCATAGAAGAAGTCTATCAATGTGCATAGAGGCGGGAGAAAAGTTGTCACGAAGGCAACAAATGAACTCTAGAGGTAGAGGAAGGTTTTCAAGGGGAAGAGAAAAAAAACTTTGGTGGAAGGGGACAGCAAACCCATGATGGAGAGGCAAGTAGCTCGCAAACCCAGAACTTTAATGCAAGAGGAAGAGGAGGTTATATTCCTTGAGGAAATGAGTTCTATGGAAGAGGAAGAGGAAGAGCATCGAAATATTTTAAATGCAATAGGTATGTTGGTCGTAGGTCATTTGAGTCCCCAAAACAAACACAACAGCAGCAGAAGAACTGAAGGGACAGCACACGTAGCCCATGGGGATGAGGAAAGTATTGGGTCTCCAACATAGTTACCAGGTTCGAAAATCCAATTAAATTCGGAAGGGCAAAAAAATCCGAAAATTCGGAGTTCTCGAAAAAATTCGAAAAATACGGAAAAATCCGGTTCGAATATATATACTTATATTATTATAAATTTATATTATTGTATACTTATATCGTATATATAGACAAATCATACAAAAAAGCATCCATCTACCATAATCATCATCATCATAATGATTCTTTCAAAAGATTGCAAGAAGTTGCTTGGTCCAAAAAGGTGCAAAAATGGATTTTATGAAAATAAGAAAAATATTGCCATCAATGCGTAGAGCTCGAGAAAATATACACTTTTAGAGAAGACGGCACCTGAAACAGAGCCACAGAATGAAAGTTATGGCACATGCAAGTTTTTGCTGCTACATCTTCCCGGACCCTTTCCAAAAATGGCAAATTTTTTTCTATTCTTGTGATTTCTTCACCGAAAATCCAAAAAAGGAAAAAAATGCCAAAAAGGAAAAAAAAAAATTGTGCAAAAATGTGGCCGAACCGAACCGGATTTATTCGGTTACTTCAAAAAATGCGGTTCGAACCGGATTTCATACAAATCCGGCCGAACACGCAACTATGGTCTCCAACACACATATCAAAGAAAAGGACTAGAGCAAGGAGAAACCCTTTTGATGCAATGAGTACTCTTGAAACCAAGAGACAAATGAACCACCACAATGGAAGAGCCTCTTTAGGATAATATGCAGATCTGAAGATAAGTGTTGTAAGTTAATTATTGATAGTAGTAGCGCAGATAATTTAGTGTCTAGGGAAATGGTAGATAAGCTTGGGTTAAAACATACAGCACACCCAACCCCGTATAAAGCTTTTTAGTTGCTCAAAAGACACCGGGTGTTAGTAAATGAACAGTGTGTGGTTAACTTTCAAAGTGGAACATATAGAGATGAGGTTTGAGATGTTATGCCAACGGACATGTGTCATGTATTGTTGGGAAGACCATGGCAGTTTGATAGAAGAGCAATACATGATGGTAGGGAAAACACATACACTCTCGTGAAGGATGGAAAGAGATTCAAGTTGAGTCCATTAAAAGATAAAGGAGAAGAAATGGACAGCAATCCAAAAGTGATGCGAGAATCTGGAAAAGAGTTCTTAATAGACACGGAAGGAAGAGGCATGCTTTGCTCTCATTTCCAAACCCATACAAGTGGAGACAAACACCAAGGTGAGTGACCTACCTACTGAAATTCAAAGTTTATTGGAAGAATATGTTGATATAGTATCCGATGATTTGCCTAAGGGATTACCACTAGTAAGAAGCATTAGTCACCACATGGACTTAATGCCAGGAGCAAGTTTGCCAAACAAGGCAGCGTATAGATTGACACCTCAAGAGAATGAAGAGATCAAGAGACAAGTGCAAGAGCTGTTACAAAAGGGTTTGATTTGTGAAAATTAAGGCCATACGCACTTCCAGCTGTGTTAGCACCAAAGAAAGGTGGAGAATGGAGAATGTGTATGGATTCGAGGGCAATAAATAAGATCACAATAAAATATAGGTTCCCATTGCCAAGGATGGATGATTTAATGGACTGTCTAAGTGGAGCCAAATACTTCAACAAGATAGATTTAAAGAGTGGGTATCACCGAATCCGGATAAGAGAAGGTGGTGAGTGGAAAACAACATTTAAAACCAATGATGGGTTGTATGAATGGTTGGTTATGCCATTTGGTTTGTCTAATGCCCCAAGTACATTTATGAGACTCGTGAATGAGGTGCTGAAACCATTCATGGGTAAGTTTGTGATTGTTTATTTAGATGATATTTTGATTTTCAGTCATTCTAAAGAGGAGCATTTGAGGTTGGTTTTGAATAAGTTGAAGGAAGAAAAGTTGCTGATCAACTTAAAGAAGTGTAGTTTCATGCAAGGGGAACTGATATATTTGGGATTTGTGGTATCAAAAGATGGGTTGAAAATGGACCCTAAGAAAGTAAAAGCAATAGCGGAATGGCCTTCGCCAAAGACTATGTTTGAAGCTAGGAGTTTTCATGGTCTAGCTAGCTTTTATAGAAAATTTATAAGGAATTTTAGTGGTGTTTGTGCACCCATCACCAAGACTATGAAGGGAGACGAGAAGAAATTCCAATGGACAAATGCAGAGAAGAGAGTTTTCAGTTATTGATGTAGACACCCATAATTATGCCCAAACAATTTAAATACTTAAATTCCGTTAATTATCCTCTTTCTCGCAAATCGACGACATCGTCAAAAGCGCTCATTTTCCCCCATATCATTATTAATTAATTACACTAAACTAATTAATTAAGTCACCTATCTAACAAATACCCTAATTAACGACCTTCCGTTAATAAATCACCTCTTCTATCTAGATTAATTAATTATTATTAATTAATTAGTCTTCCCCTTCATTTAACTAGTAAATCAATATTTAATTGATTTAATCCCTTTCTAATAGCCTAAATCATACTAATATTCCTCTAATTTGCTTCTATAAGCTCACATCTACCTATTAGTTAATCACATTTGATTAATTAAAACACCCCCCAACTCCCATGACTTGCTAATCATAAATTAAATCCTTCTAAAGTAAGGTTACCTTTAATAAAACAACCTTATCCATTCCTAATCATGTTTTACCTTTATCCCACATACAAAAGGATGAAGTGTTTCCTTTATCCATTGGGCTATATAAAGAGCCCTCCACCTACCTTTTTACTTACACCTAAACTCCTTAGAGAGCAAATGCAAAGCATATAGCAAAGAGACTAAGAGCTTGCACCTTACCCTTTTGAGAGTTCATCATCTTGAAGAGTTAAGTCTCTTTCTTAAGTGCTTAGGTCATATGGGAGGTGTCAAAGGGTCTTGAGCCCAACTTTGATAGGCCCTCTTTCCTAGGTTACTTGGCATACTAAGGGCAACTATTTTGATAGCCATGGAGCTTACTTAGGTCCATTCATTTATTTGTTGTTAGAGAATAGAGGAGTTTAGATATTTAGCATTGTTAGTTTCAAAATTTGTATTGATGAATGCTAACATCTAACCCTTGTTTAATTTTTATCTTGATGGTGTTTAGTTTGTTATTAAATTCTTGCTAAGTTAAGGCTATTTAGGTGTTAGTCTTTACTCATATTAGCATTATTTTGAAAACAAACACATGCACACAATTGAAGAGAAAAGTTACAAAACAAACAAAGATTCTAGTATTGCCTAATTTTGACAAAGTGTGTTCCAAGTTGACTGTGATGCAAGTGAGACAAAGATAAAGGCGCAATACTCGGTCGAAGGTAAGCCTATTCCTTATTTTAGTGAAAAGTTAAATGAAACTGTAATGTCCCCTTTTCCTTAGACCTTTGGCCTATTTTGTCTACCCGACGGCCAAAGGGTGAAATCAGGGTGACTTAAGTTTTACTTATTTTATTATGTTGTGCAAAAAAAAAAAAATTAAAATTAAAATGCACACCTAATAAAATAATAAGACTTAATATTTAATAGAAAAAGGCAAAAGCATATGGGCCAAAGTTAACCACTTTAGAAAAGTGCAACTTGCACTAGGAGACAAAGTAAGTGGGAGACAAAGATAGTGGGGAAAAAAGTGTGCCATGATATAATAAGACAAAAGGTGGTCACTTAGTGCACCCACCACATGGAATAGTGGTCACTTTAACAAAGTGGAAAATCTGATTGGTTGAGTGGAGGTGGCCATTAGGCCCAATTCTTCTATTTAAGCAATGGGATTTGCTTGAAGAAGGGATTCCACATTTTCATATGCTAATTTCTCTTGCATTTAAGCTTTGAGCTTTTGCATAAATATTTTAAGGACGAAAACTCTTAGTTTATACCTCTTGTGGACAAAAACCCCAAGGTATAGAGAGGAATTTCCACCTAGGAAATTCCATAGAACTTGCAGCGATTTTCTCAGTCATTTCCAATAGTGTGTTTTGGGGAATTTCTACACAGGATTTTCCATGGTTCTTGCAAAGTTTTCTACTATTTTCCAGCAGTGTTTATTAGAGTTTGCAGCTGTTAATAAAGCAGATTGGTAGAAGGTTTGTGGATCTTGTTGCAGCAGTTATTTGCTAATATTTCTCATGGTGGAGCGACCCACTCATTTCCAAATCTGAGTTGTTTTGAGGTACTCCAGGTCTGTTTTGTATTGCTCTATTATAATCTGATTTTTGTGAGTCCAAATAGCTTGTTTGCAGAACTTTTGAAGGGTTAAAAAGTGCTATTCTCAGCCATACAAATCCGCAGAATTCTGAGTACTGTTTCAGCCTTATTTCTCTCCAAAATTTGAGTTTTATTGCATGTATGGACTGATAAAAATTGGGAGATTAATATGGATTGGAAAACATATTTTTAAGTGCTGTTGTGTGGAGGTTTTGCAATAGATCCTAGTCGCAATTTCTGGATTAAAATTGCAGCAGCCAACAAACTGAAATTTGTATGGTCTTTTACACCAATCATGATCTGATTAGGGTTCATAAAATCTATAAGATGCTTGGGAGTGGGTAAGAATGAAGTGTGGGCTGTTTGGTATAAGTTAATGTAACTATTCAAGTCGAAAATTCATGATAAAGTTCAGGTCTGCATACTAAAAATCTGATATATATGATTTATATTTGCATTTGGGTGTTGGGATTTGCCTAAAATCCAACTGGGAGTCAAAATATCCATTTGGGGATATTACAGAAACAAAGAGGGAATATTTTGTTTATGACCAAGAGTTTTATGCAATGGCTCAAGCTCCTAAGAAGTGGCAGCATTATTTGTTGCCCAAGGGATTTGTTTTGTTCACTGATCATTAGGCGCTGCAGTATATAAATAGCCAAGGTAAATTAAATCAGAAGCACACACTAAATGGATAGAATTCCTTCGTTACACTTTTGTTTTAAAACATAAAAGTGGTAAATCTAACAAAGTGGCAGATGCAATGTGTAGGCGAGCCCTTGTATTGAATGAGCTTCGAGTGGAAGTCATTGGGTTTGAAACAATGAAAGAGTTGTGTGAAGAAGACTCAGATTTCAGAGAAGTGTGGGCAGTATGTAAAAACCCAACAATTGTTGATAGGACTCCATGGTTGGAGTATATGATCCACAAAGGTTTGTTATTCAAAGGGAAGAGGTTGTGCATACCTCAAGATTCCATTAGGGAGAACCTTTGAAAGAGAGGCATAGCAGTGGTCTAGCTGGTCACTTTGGGTACGACAAAACATTGGGATAGCTGAGTGATCAATCTTATTGGCCAAAAATGAGCACGGATGTTAAGAAATTTGTAGAAAGATGCAGAATATGCCAGCATGCAAAGGGAAGAAGTCAGAACACGAGACTTGATCAGCCATTACCAATTGCTAATAAGCCATGGAATGCAGTGAGCATGGATTTTGTGCTCGGTTTACCAAGAACTCAACAAGGTAATGATTCTATTTTTGTTGCTGTAGATAGATTCTCAAAAATGCTTCATAGCATGTAAGAAGACTAATGATGCCACAAATATTGCAAATTTGTATTTTCAAGTTGTCAAATTACATGGGTTGCCTATGAGCCTTGTGTCAGATAGAGACACCAAATTTGTGGGGCATTTCTGGAGAACACAGAGGACGAATTTGGGCACAAGATTGAATTTTAGTTCAGTCTATCACCCTCAAACTGATGGGCAAACAAAGGTGGTGAACCGGTCTCTTGGGAATTTGTTGAGATGCATAGTTAGTGATAAGCCCAAACAGTGGGATTTAGCTTTGGCAAAAGCTGAATTTGCCTATAATGACTCTGTAAATAGAAGTGTAGGTATCAGCCCACTTCAGATTGTATATGCCAGCAGCCAAATAGGATTTTGTGAGTTAAGAAGTAAAGTGGAGATGCCTAGGAGTGCTCAAGGTGAGGAGTATGCCCAAGCCATGTATGATGTGCACATGGAAGTAAAGAGAAGGTTGGCAGAGAGTGGTAACAAATACAGACAATATGCTGATCACAAGCGAAGAGAGAAAGCCTTTGAAGTTGGAGGCTTGGTGTTAGCACATTTACGCTAGGAGAGGTTCCCAAAAGGTGAGTACAACAAACTTAAAATGAAGAAGATTGGGCCTTATGCGATTTTGCACAAGTTTACATCCAATGCATATGAAATAGAGTTGCCTGAAGGGATAGGTATTTCACCTATCTTTAATGTTTCAGATCTATACCCGTTTTGTTGAGGGTTACACAAGTGAAGAGAACTCAAATGAAGACTCTTCAACCATTGATTGGAGAACACAAATGCCTGAGAAAGCAAAAGAAGAAAAACCAATCATAGACATCAAAAATAAAAAGAGCACAAGGAATAAAGACTGTTATGAATATTTGATCAAGTGGAAAGGGCACACAACAGAGGATGCAACTTGGATGTCTAAATCCGAAGTTGTGAAAAAAGGAAAATCCATTGAGGAGCTCACAGCCAGTCCATGAGCAGGAGCTCATGTTCTATTTACCCTGGGTGTCTGATGCAGGAGCATCAATGGGAGTGTGCAATCCTATGTCACAAAAATAAAGGGGATTATTTAATTTTCTTGTTAGTTTGTTTGTCTTCTTCTACAGCTGTCAATGCAGACAACTAAGAGTATTTAGGAGTTTGTCCTCCGTAAATTAGAAGACTGGTGTAACTACCCTGTTTTGTAGTTCATTTTATTAAATTACGTGCTTTTTTTAGGGGCAGTTGACTGCCGTAGAAGGTTTGGGGAGATGATTATTTGTTTGAGGAGGAAGGTGGGAGATAGGATGAAAATTCAAAAAGAGGGTGCAGTTTTATGTTGGAAAATTTTTGTGTTACAACAGTGGACCAGACCGTACGTGTATTGAAGAAATGTCCTGCTTGGTGATGGCTGCTGATTGCTGCAGGTCCCAGAATAAATAAAGATTGTTGTGTTTATGTTTATGTGATCCCTGCTTTGCATCAAAGTGTATGTTATAATTGTAGGTGAGTTGACTGCACCAATGTACTTCAGTCCCATTGACCTACTTCCTATCATTTGTGGACATTAATACAATTTCAAATTCGATTTCACCAAAAACCAAGAAGCACAAAGTCCATGCCCTCAAACATTCCTGAACATTAATATGATTTCACTTTCACTTCAGCCAAAAAGTAAAATTCAGAAAATCCCATGACCTTAAACTGAAAGCAAAAATTGCCACTTAAAAAAAAACCATAAAGCGTACATTTTACGCCCAAGCCAGCTAGCCGTGTTCCAAAATATGCAAAAGATCCAATTCAGTTTTATTCAGCATGGCTGGCAGATGCATAGAAATATTATGTCTTGCCAAGAGACATATGCCTGAGCTTGATCCCATTCTCCAAACTGAAAGTAAAATACTGTGGAACCTCCACCAAAACCTGAAGCCAACCCCATCTTATTCACCAAATAATCAAATTTTAGGTGAAGGTTATTTGCAATGGTAAACACTAAATGTAAAAATTCCAGGAGCCCTCACCACCATGCTTAAAGCATTCTCATAATCAATACCCAGACTCTGCAAATACTCCAGCTTACGGACAAGGGTCCTTTCAATACTGGAAACCGATAGTACCGTATTGAAACTGTCCATAAAATTAGCTCTTGAATATCCAATATCTGTCGATACTGCAGGGCAGGCCTAAGTTGATCTCTTACACTATAATCCAGAATTTTCGGACATTTGATAATACATTTTCTTATGTCTTTTCAAGAGATTTCTACTTCAAAAAGAAAAAAATCCCTTAGATTTGGGGCACATGTCGGCATTTCCTAAACTGAAAATCCCACGATCTTAAAATGAAAGATTCAGAAATTCCAAGAACTTAAACTGAAAGCAAAATTTGCCACATTAAAAATGCCATAAAACTTACATTTTAGCCCAAACTGGCTACCTGTTGTCGCAATGTATGGCAAAAAAACCGATTTGAGTTTGGCCTTAAACATTTCTGAACATTGATATGACTTCACTTCACTTTGGCTAAAAACTAAGATTCAGAATACCCTATGACTTTAAACTAAAGCAAAAATCGCAACATTAAAACAGCCATAAAACTTACAGTTTAGCCCATGCCAGCTAGCTGTTGTCGCAGTGTATGCAAAAAGTCCAATTCCGTTTTCTTCAGCATAGCAGGCAGAGGCATAGAAACATTGTGTTTCAGCAAAAGCTTATGCCTGGGCTTGATCCTCTTTTCCAAACTGAAAGCAAAGTACTGTGGAAACTCTAACAACTCCTGAAGCCCACCCCCATCTCATTCACCAAATAATCAAATTTTGGCTGAAGATTATTGGCAATACTGAATGTAAAAATCCCAGGAGCCCTCACCACCATGCTTACAGCATCCTTGTAATCAAAACCCAAACTCTGCAAATACTCCAGCTTAGGAACAAGGGTCCTTTCAATACTGGAAACCAATAATACTGTATTGGAACAGTCCACGAATCTTGCATCCTGAATACCCAATTTTTGCAGATATTGCAGGGCAGGCCTAAGTTGGTCTCTTACACTAGAATCCAGAATTCTTGGGCATCTGTTGATACATTTCCGTATGTCTCTTCTGGGGATTTTTACTTCAAAAAACAAGAAGTCCAAGATTGGGACCAAATCCTTGTCAACACTGCAAGTTAGGATTAGTGGGCACATACCAAAGATTCTCCCAAGGTCTTTGTGCAGCAGTCCCCATTGCAGCAAAAAGTCTACAACTTTTTCTAGGCTTTGTAAACTGGTGGAACGTATTAATGGGTTGTCTCTAATAGCCCTTTGGAAGTCAACCCCATCAGGTCGAGGTACACTAGCTTTTCTCTGAAGTTGAGACCTGGGTCATCTGTATCAGGGCCATTTTTTTGTGAATAATGTGTTGGGTCCAGAGGCCTTGTGGCGCTGGAATGTTTACGCCCAGCATGTGGATTGGTTCCATATGGATTTGGATGTACAGATGCCGACTGTTTTAGGGCCTTTGAGGGTCTATAGAGATTGAGATTTCTGGTGAGGGTATTGAAATTGGGTTTCTTGTAGGGTGGCTCAATGATGAATTTCAATGGTATAGATATAGATAGGGGTGAGTGCAATCTGGTTGTGAGGTAATGAAGATTGGTATGGGACCTGAAATCAATTGGTGACACCATTTCTTTTGATGCTTTGATGTAATCTTAGAAAAAGGCCGACATTGTTCCCTGATGGTAGATAATTGAGACGGAACTGTTTTTAAGACAGAAAAGGATCGAGGAAGGTGGGTTAGAGGTACGAAGTGTGCGGTGCAGTAGGTTTCTTTGGTTAATTTTAAGGTAAACCTTCGGCCCGGGTTTGCATAAGAGCCATATATTTTTATTGAAAGTTTAATAGAGTGTGGGTTAGGAATTAAATTGCATTTCTTTGGTTTAGTGTGAAAGGTTGTGTAGTATTCTATTCCACAAAATTTATATGGGCCCTGATTTCGGTCTCATCCCTTTTTTAGTATTTTTTCGAATTTGTACCATGGTGGATGGCTAAGCAATGTTTTTTACAACATCATCATTACCGTCGATGCTCCCAGAGATTCCTAAATGAGTTTTTCAACATTTGGGATGCCTTGGGTTACTTCTTGGCATAAATCATCTTACTCATGCCATGGAATTCTTACAAGTAGGTATAAACAAAACTAGCTTTGTTGCTTTCATTCTCTAGTTGTGCTCATGTGTTTACCATTATAGAAAGGTAAAACTATGTTCGATACCAATGATTTGCTCTATGGATCCCACAACCATGTCCTGGGGACAATAGATCGCTCTAGAAATAACTACGAGGATTGTAAAGTGTGCACGAAGGTTATTAATGCAATGAACCAAAAACATAGCAATGTAGTGAAATCTTACTTGTAGGAAATGCAACTTTGATTTATTAAAGAGAATATGAAATAAGTACAGAGGTTTATGATGTTACACTAAGTCTAAGAGGGCAAGCTTTTGTGACTAGCAGGGGAATGCTTCGTGAATTATTTTTCTAGACTTGAATGAAATGCATTGTAATGTGAGAATTACAAGACATGTAAGTCATGCAAGCATTCTTACTCTTTGGGTTGGATTTTAAGGGTTTTGACCCTTACATAGTTGTCTATGTTACATATTTATACAATGATGTCATGGGGGTAATCAAAATTGAACCAAGTTATGAAGGGAAACAATTATAAATCATTTCATCTTCCATTTGTGTGATGGTTGAACTTTCTCCATATGTGCAATGACGGTTGAGATTCTAGCACCAATAGTTATGCGGTGATATTCTCTAACATGGCACAAAGCTAGGAAGTGCATTTGGTAAGCTACGTAAAATTGTGAGTCTTCAAGTGGATGGTAGGATGCAATTGCAATAAGATTATGAGGTGAGATGAGATTTAGCAACAACACAAGATGTTAATTTCTTTGTTAATGATTTGAAGGCTATATGCAGGAGCAAAGTTTGTGTAGTGCCCACCTCTTTCTATATTCCCATTTTGAGCTATTTGGACTCATTGTATCTGGATTATTTATTTTGATAGGGACATTACTAATATATTATATTATTTTGATGTAACATTATTACATGATATCGTCATTCATAAAGCACTAAGATGTTAATTATGGTGGACATGTTGTTTATGGGGCACTTGGTGCTACTTTTCATTGATCGATTATATTGATTTAGATGATATCATGGTTATTTTTGATCTCGATCATGTATTGTTATGGTATTCATATGGGATTCATGGCCATTAATCCTTTTACTATGCAGATGACTCATTCTATGTTATATTGTGTAGTAGACATGATTATATACGGATGATTGATATTACGCATATGATATTGTCATATTATCATATTAGGTAGATATGAAGTTTGTCGTAAGTGTGCATGTGATAGGTATTCGATCATGGGAGAACGTGAGATTCAGGGAATGCATTCCAATTAGCACAAAAAGGTTTGTGAGGCCAAACCATTCCTTCTCTATCGATTTACAACACCTTCTCTTCATGTTGTTCATTGTTCGTGTATTGTAGTGTGTTGGCTATGGGTTACTTGGCTTACCTATTGATTTAACAAATATTGGAATAATAAATGTTAAATTCTAATTAAAGAGTCGCATCAAGATGATAAAGCAATGAAGTGCAATTTTGACCTAAGCAATAAGCAATAAAATTTGAAACCCTAGGTGTAAGAGAAGGGATAAAGTACTTAGTTGATTTTACAATAATCCCAAAGTTGTGTCGACCAAAACTCATTAGAATAGGAAAGTAGATTGTCGCAACCGAGCTCAAAAATTATGCGAGCATCGAAATATTGGGACTAGGGCGCCCGGATTGGGTCGGGGCCTCTGGGTGTCGAGAACTTTGTAGAGTACTTGTGTCTACGCACAACCTCGTAAAATGATTCTTACTGGGTCGCAAGATGTTCGCAAGATGTCGATGTTAGTCACATGTGTCTCTCTGTAAGATCATTGAGTTTTCTTAAACCTGCAAAGAGAAAGAGCACCTGTAAAACCCCAAAACACATCAAATCCTAAAAAGAAAAAGATGTAAATGGGAAGTCAGACTAACCCCGACGATCACCCGAGTGAGTGAACTTAGGATCAGAGCATTGCACTACATTTAAGACTCCATGTAGTTTTGTGTGTGTCTGTGTAGAATCGTGCCCTAGGTGGTTCTTGTGTCAGACACATTGAATAGCGAACAATGGCTATATGTAGAATATGTAAATGATGTGTGCATGTAAAAATTAACTTCCCCTCCTATGAAGTGTATGCATAAGAATGCAATCTCTTGTCCCTTAAATAGATGCTAGATGGATGTTTTGATTCTCTTAAATGCCTTTGGAAGCAACCTTAGGTGATAGTAGTAGATTCTCAAAGCTTGGTCCTCTTTATGGTCACATAACTTTGTATTTATATGATTCCCTTGTTTGAATTTTGTAATTAACCACTAAAAGGCCGAACACCAAGAAAATAAAATACCCAACATCTAGAAAGGACCCAAAAGATGCGAGCAAGATACTAGTGTCTCCAAATTTTATCTTGAAATATGAGACTACCCCATGTTTAAAAAAATCATTCTTTTAAAAGAACGGGTCTTTTGTGTTTTTATTGCCGTAAGATGGATGTATTACATTAAGATATTCCCAAAGTGAATCATATGAGCCAATTTCACAAATACCTAGATGCCAAAACTCATTTTATCCTCCGCTAAGTTGTGTTTTATGGGAAATTTTTATTTAATTAATTATTAAATAAATAATGCCCTATCAAGTAAAGTGTGCTCGATTGAATCATGTTGAAGTTTTGTATGCCAAAGATTCACACATCTCAATAGGGTTTTCACCAGGAATGAATTCAGAGCTTTGTCTGTGACTTCTGACAACGTTTTTCGTTTTTAATTATTTTCTTTTGCGTTTTTCTCTTATTTTCCCCGTGGTCTTTCTGTTTAATTCCCCTGGTTTCGTTCTTTGTCCTATATAGTCTGTTTAATTGCCTAGAACATCTAGAGATCATTTACTACCACCGCACTGAAGGAATCACCTCGAAAGAAAACTTCTAACCAAAAAAGATGAAGTCAAGCACAAAAAAAAACTTCTCCTAGGCAAGTCACACTTTTTGAATGAATGGGTTTAAGCCGCAATGAGAATATTGGTAGTGGCAGAAGACGGAATTTATTACCTCGCCTTGCAGTACTTTTTCCCATGAGTCAAAGTCACTTAAGTCAGTAATGGGAGTATTAGAGGCGGCAGCGGAATTTCTTACTTGCCTTATAGGGTAAAAATTCCTATTATAAAATTTTAAAAAAATCACTTAAAGCACCGATGGGAATTTTCTACTTGCCTAGCAGGCTAACTTTTCCCACCAAAGAGGTTTATTCACCCATGCAAGTCGCACTTTATCAAAGGAAGTTATTTTTAATACTAGTTGCACTTTTTGGTAGATGTTTTAATTTGTCAGTGGGAATTTTGGCAGTGGCAGGGAGGCGGAATTTCTTACTTGCCTTGCAGGGTAAAAATTCTCATTATGAAAGTCAAATAACTTAAGTGGAAGAGGGGATTTTTGGAGCTCAAGTGCAGGGTGGAAATTCCCATCAAGTTGACTTCTTATTTTTAGCAATTCCTCTTGCCAAAAAGTGCGACCCACCTTCGGCGAATAGCAATGCATTTAATAATATTTATTAATGGTTTATACACCCAATTTTGGCGCCATAAATAAAAGGAAAGTCAATGCAAGTGGGAGAGCTAAGGAGAAGTCAAGGATGCATGCTAAAAATAAATAAAATAAATTATTTAAAATGCAACCAAAGGGCATGCAGACTTGGCTGCTCAAATTGGATGAATAAACATGGCTATTAATTAATTAAATTGCCAGAAATAGGAAGAGGCAATTATTAAAAATAGCATGTTGGAGGTTATATAAGCATGGGACACCATAAGGGAGAGACAATTAATTATTTTTGATGAGGATTGCAGCCCAGATAGGTTTTGGCGCCAAAAGAAGGAGGATTTTGCATTAAATTTTATTTTCCACTGCGAGAAGCTTCCAGTTTTGGCGCCTAGGGTTAGAATAACCTAATTTTGGTCATTTTGAGCATCTACATGTTGGTATATGTGCCCAGGTATTCATCACAGTGCTCAAATCAATGTCAAGTACATTGAATATGTCTTATGAATTTGAAGAAATTTCCGAGATCTACACAAATTGATCCAATCATGTAAGGGATTCCAAAGCAGAATTAAAAGAAGAAAAAGCTCGATAAAGATTGTTCCAACCATGATAAAGCATGATGAAAGAAAAAGATCACCAGAATCATGCATAGCTTCCAAATTTGTAGAAGTCAATAATACAGACATAGGCCCTGAACCCATCACCGATTTAATTGACATATCCATATCTCATAATTGCAAAGGCTTCTAGCAAAAATTCATCCTTTTGTTTCTAATGTATCCTCGTGTAAGTCAATGCATGGAAAATTCCTTCCAGGATCTTATGCATGTGCTCCCAATCTTCTAGTTGAAGCCTTCATTGAGTTTACTTGTATTTGCATTCACCCAAAGTGTTTTCCAGAATTTAAAATTGCTCATATGCAATTAAAAATAAAAAATGATGAGTTTTGTCTAAATTATTCATGACAAACATTGCACTGGTGCATGTACATAAGAAGAAGTGTAAAAATTCAAGGATAAAAGGGAAGACAAGTCAAAGGCAATACTCGCAAGCAAATCACAAGCATGCATAGCTTTCAGATCTAGTTTGGTGAGAATCAAAGGCAAAAGAGTCAACTGCATGCAGAATATGGAAGAAGAACAAGACTGGGAGGGTTGCAGCTTTCTTCTTATTTCTTTTCCTCTTTCTTTTATTTTCTCTAACAAAGTAATTGACCAATCAATTAAATTATAAAACTTAAGTGATTGGTTTAAAAGTCGTTATTTGAAGAAGTCAATTACTTGAAGAAGTCAATTACTTAGAAATAGGTGGCAGACATGCAAAATAGAAGGTTCTGTTAGAGTTAGCACACCACCGATTATACGATATAACATATATGATCTAAGCATACATGTAAATAAAAGCGGATATTCTACTAGAAGAAATATATAAAATAAGAGACATAAATCAACACTAGATTTAACGTGGTTCACCCAAAGGTGGGCTATGTCCACCAAGAAACAAGCCAATCTATTATCCAAAGCTTTGACAAGATATACAATTGAATATCTACAATCTTTTACACCTCTCATATGTATAGTAATTTCTTTCTCTCAAGATTTTGCCTCATCGCTAAGAATTCTCTTTCCCACCAAATTTTGCAAGTTCTTCTTAATTCTTGTTAATCCCCTTCTTCTAAACCTAGCTTTTATGCTTATATAGTCATTTATAGACTTAGGGCACTAAGCCATGCAATTACAATCAATATATATACTTTAATGCTCAAAAAGATCTAATTCCTAAGAGTTAATTAAAACATCCTCAGAGAGTAACCGACGTCGGTTAGCCCTAATCCGAATTGATGTTGGTTCCTTCTTGCCTAACCGATGCCCACCTGGGTGACCGATGTCGGTTCCCTCCTAACCGATGACAGTTATTGTGTTTTCCAACAAGTTTTACTTTGCATGCTAATCCGAAGTAATTGAGCTCCACAACTCAACAATTTCCCACTTGGAGATTAATTACTACACCATACATGTACAACGTCCTTCTTGGATTCTTCTTTAGCTTTGTTTCTTCCTCTTCAAGTCTCAAACTTGAAGACCAATACTCCAACTTCTCCTTTGATAATGGTTTCGTTAGCATATCCGTAGGGTTCTTCCTTGTATGAATCTTTTCCAGATTCAACTGTTCATCCTCCAATACCTGTCAGTATGAAGTGATACCTCAACTGAATGTGTTTCGTTCTCGAATGAAATGCTGAGTTCTTTGCCAAATGAATTACACTCTAACTGTCACTAAACAGTTTATAATTACCTTGCTCATTTCCCAACTCTTCCATGAACCTACTCATCCATATCATCTCCTTGCTAGCCTTTGTAGCTACAACATACTCTGCCTCTGTAGACAAAGCCACAACCTTCTCGCAATCTTGAAATCCAGCTAACTTCACAACCCACCTACTGTGAAAATGTATCCAGTGAGTGCTCCTTCTACCATCCAGATATCCACCATATCCGAATCAACATAGCCACATAATGAAATATTCGATCCTTTATAAAGCATAATTGCATGTTAGATGTCTCTTTCAAATACCCGAGTATCCATTAGACTTTTTTTCTCTTTACCTGGATTAGCCATATATCTACTCATAACTCCCACTTTGCTGTGTAATGTCCAGTCTAGTACAAACCATAAGATACATGAGACTCCCAACCGCTGAAGCATATGGAACTCATGTCATGTATTTGACCTCCTCTCATGATGATGGACACAGATATTTGCTCAATTTGAAGTGTCCATCCATAGGTGTACTAACAGGTTTTGCATTCTACATGTTGAACCTTTCTAACACCCCCGTAGATATAATCCTCCGAGACAAATACAATTTCTTGTTTTTCCTGTCTCTGTGTGTTTGCATGCCAAGAATTATTTTGCAGCTCCTAAATCCTTTATAGCAAATGTGTGAGCTAGCTTTCTTTAAGCTCACCAATGTCCCGCATACTAGATCCTACAATAAGCATATCATCCACATACAAGAAACAAAATAATATAGCTCCCATTTTCAAGCTTCTTAAAATAAACACAATGGTCGATTCACATCTCAAGTAACCATGCTCATGCATAAAACTATCAAACCTCATGTACCATTTCCTTGGAGCTTGCTTGAGCCCATATAGGCTCTTTTTCAACCTGCACACTAATTTCTCTTTACCCTTGACTTCATACCCAAGCGGATGCTACATATAAATCTCTTCATCTAAATCACCATGAAGAAAAGTCGTCTTCACATCTAGTTGCTCTAAATGTAAATCTTCTATTGCAACTAAGCTCAATACAGTATGAATAGAAGTCATTTTAACAACAAGAGAAAATATTTCACCAAAGTCAATACCTACTTTCTGTGTAAATCCCTTTACTACAAGTCTTTCCTTGTACCTTTTATATCCACCCTCTTCTTCTTTGATCCTGTAAACCCACTTGTTCTGCAATGTTCTCTTACTCTTTAGCAACTTAACCAAATCCCAAGTCTGGTTTTGTTCCAAGGAGTCCATCTCCTCATTCATGCCATGCTCCCACTGGACGTGGGTCTTATCCTGCATTGCTTCTTCAAAACTTTATGTTTCACCATTATCGTTCAATAATAAATAATATAGAGGTGTAAATCTTTCTCGGAGGTTTAATAACCCTCTGTGACCTTCTCACGAGTTTGGGGTACCGAGGCTTAACTGACCTCCCGACATTTGTATCCAAATCGACAAAGATCGATGTTGGTCACCTCTAACCGACGCGTCGCTTCTGCTTAATGATGTCGATTTGGATCTTCTGTAACCGATACCGTTCATCTGACCAATGTCGGTCAAGGGTCAACCGACACCGCCATCGTGTAATCCCGCTGGTAATACTTTTAAATCTGAGAGTTCATTTTCATTCACAAACTTCTCAACCGGTTCATCCTTGGGTACCAAAATTGATCCTTGTACATTCTCTTTTTATTCCATTTAACATCACGACTCCTAATAATTTTAGAATTCTCTAAATCCCAAAAAAGGAAACCGAAATCACCAGATCCATAACCAATGAAAGTGCACCTCTTAGACTTTACATCCAACTTTTTCCTATTTTCCTTATCAATATGTACAAAAGCTTCTGAACCAAAAACTTTAAGAAAAGAAATATCTGCCTCTTTTCCGGTCAAGCTCCCTTTGGTATTCCTCCATCTAGTGAACTTGAAGGCCCATTGTTAATCAAATAAACTGTTATATCAACTACTTCTATGCAAAACCAAGTAAGAGCAATCCAAAATGTATTCTCATACTTCTAGCACGTTTCATGATTGTTTTGTTCATTCTTTCTACAACACTATTCTCATGTGGTGTTCTTGGAACCCTTATTTCTCTACGTATCTCATTCACTGAACAATAATCATTGAAAATCCTTGTTACAATATTCACCACTATCACGATCTAAGGCACTTTAACTTAGAGTTCGATTCATTCTCAACAAGGGTTTTCCATCTTTTAAAAGTCTCAAAAACATCAAATTTACGTTTAATACAATAAACACATACCTTTCTTGTAGTATCATCAATGAACGTAACATAATATTGGGATCCACCATGAGAAGCTACCCGAGTTATTCCCCACACATCCGAGTCTACAAGCTCCAATTTTTGCTCCTTCTTAGTTGCCCCAACTTTGAGAAATCTCACTCTCTTTTACTTTCCAAACATACAATGCTCATAGAAATCAAGATCTAAATCTTTCAAATATGATAATTTACCCTTAACCTTTAAGATCTACATTCATTTTTGACTCATATGGCCCAACCGGTTATACCACATGCATGTATCTAAATCAAGTAAATAATGCGTAAAAGGAATCAATAACACAGATAGATAAATATAACGTTCCTACCTTCTTACCTCTTGCCACAACAAGAGCACCCTTGGTGACTTTCTAAGAGTCTCTTGTAAAAGTAACCATGCAACCAGATTCACCTAGTTGCCATGTAGAAATAAGATTCCTCCTGAGGCTTGGCACATGTCTCACATCTTTCAATACCCATGTATTTCCATTCTGTAATTTTAGATGAACTTCCCCTTTACCAATAATACTGCAAGGTTCATCATCACCCAAAGAAACATGTCCAAAATTTCCCTGGACATAATTTCTAAAATAATTCTTATTAGGGGTTACATGGAAAGAAACTCTTGAATCTAAAACCCATGATTCAATTCTATTATCTAAAGAAATAATAAGAGCATCTTACATTACCTCTGCTGCAACAAGATTTACTTCTTTACCTTTGTCTAGTTGTTGGTTCTCTTTGTCCTTTGACCAATAATCTTTCTTTGCATGTCCTTTCTTTCCACATTTCCAACAAGTAATTCCCTTACTTCTAGATTTAGATCTGTTATCCTTTGACTTTGATTTCCCATTACTCTTACTCTTGGATTCTCCTTTTCTACCCCCGCTTTCTACATTCAAAGCATTTCTAGATGATGATTCCTTTGTACTCTTCCTGCGAATTTCTTCATTCAATATTATACCAACCACATCATCAAACTTCAAAATATTATTAGCAGATGTTGTATTACTAACAACCATTACCAAGTTATCCCAACTATCAGGCAAAGAACATAAGAATAAAAGTGCTTTTACTTCATCATCAAATGGTATTTCAACCAATTTTAATTGATTTACAATAGATCGAAATCATTTAAATGACTAGATGCAGATTTACCTTCATGCATCTTAGAACTAAATAGTTTCTTCATCAAATAAACTTTATTTAAGCACTAGGTTTTTCATATAAATTAGCAAAAGATTTCATTAACTCTACCATCAGAAGTCGCTTCTATAATATTGGAAGCCACGGATGTTGTCAAGCTCAATCTTATAGATCCCAAAGCCTTTTTGTCAAGAATCTTCCATTCTTCATCAGTCATCTTCGTAGGTCTAGACTTCTCATCCAACGGTAAATACAAATCTCTTTGATACAGATAATCCTCAATCTGCATCTTCCATAATTGATAATTTCAAATCAAACTTCTTTACCTTGTATTTGTTTGCTTCGCCATCTGTTGTAGCTCTCACTCAATCAAAAACCCTCTATGAGTAAATTTGTCAACACACAAAACCTTCAAACAAAGCTCGATACTAGGTGTTGGGTTAGCACACCGGTTGTGCATGATAATATATCAGATCTAAGCATACATGCAAATAAAAGTGGATATTCTACCAGAAGAAATATACAAAATAAGAGACATAAATCAACACTAGATTTAATGTGGTTCACCCAGTGTGGGCTACATCCACCAAGAAACAAGCCAATATATTATCCAAAGCTTTAACAAGATATACAATTGAAGATTTACAATCTTCCACACCTCTCAGATGTACAATACTTTCTTTCTCTCAAATTTTTGCTTCATCACCAAGAATTCTCTCTCTCACCAACTTTTGCAAGTTCTTCTTAATTCTTATTAATCCCCTTCTTCTAAACCCTAGCTTTTATGCTTATATAGTTGTTTATAGACTTAGGGCACTTAGCCATGTAATTACAATCAATAGATATACTTTAATGCTAAAAATAGATATAATTCTTGAGAATTAATTAAAACATCCTCGCACAGGTAACCGACGTCGGTTAGCCCTAACCGATGTTGGTTCCTTCTTGCCTCACCGATGCCGGTCTTGGGTGACCGATGTCGGTTCCCTCCTAACCGATGATAGTTACTATGTTTTCCAACAAGTTTTACATTACATGCTAATCTAAAGTAATTGAGCTCCACAACTCAATAGGTTCTATTTTTCGATTATAAATCATGCATGTCATGCAAAGAGGAATTCCAGGAGGAAAATTACCAGTTGTTTCCCTTTTCATAGCCTCCACATGCGGGAATTCATTTAAATATTCCTATTTGTAATTTCCTTTTATACATTATAAATAGAGGAAGAACCTATAGGTTAAAGGATCATAATTTGTAATCAACATTCTTGTGTTCCAGAATTTGAGCTGAAACCCTTGATAGCTTTCTGAAAGCCGAGGAATAGAGATGAGGCATATTTCTAGAGAACTTTGTGTCAATGGTGCATTTGTTTCTTATTTCTTTTTAGATCTTTGCATAAACTTTGTGTTATCTTAGATCTAGATCTGAAACTTTCCTTTGCTTTAAATTTTGTATTTCAAGATCTATTTGTTTCGTCTATGTGCATGTGACCAACTCTGTCAACTATTGGTTAGGTTGCACATCTCCTTTCCTTCTTCTCATATTTAATTATTTCCCTTTCCTACACATATTGCTTACAATTGTGTACTTGCTGCAAAATTGCCTAGCTATGGTTCATGAGCTAAGTAATAAACCAACAGATAGATACTAGGAAATATAATTGACAAAATCTTACACGTGAGCCTTACCTAAATGAGGGAGATTTATCTCATGACCGCCTAGGTTTTCAACTATGCGTAAAATCTAGCCAACAGATACAAAGAGGTCGAGGACGCCCGGGGGACGAGGGCGCCAGTGCTAGTGTCCGGACTTCGGAAAAGCTGAAGTAATAAAGGTCGGACTAGGCAATGGGGTGTACAAGACCAAGATGAAAACTAGAAAGAAAGCAAAGAGGCCAAAGACAATGATTAATTAGTATTTTTCTCGCTTAGGAATCATATGAATAGTAGTATGTGATCAGGACCTAGAAATATACCCAAAGTGTGTGATTTAGTGTCTACATTTCCCCCACTTTATGTTGTTGAGTGAATGCTTGATAACATAAAGTAGATAAGAGATGCATACCTGATAACCATGTAGATCGATGGTGAAAGTGTGTCGAGGAGACAAGAAAAGCGTGGATTGATAAAAATGAAGCATGAAAGCTAGAGAAAAGAAGTGACCCTAGGGGTGAAGAGCGTATGTGTATATGTCGCATTGCACTGCTTATCGATGTTTCTTGTACTTGATGTTGATGTGTTTGATGACGTGACATTACTTCCCATAAAGTCGAACCTACAAAAGAGAAGAGAAAATGAGTAGTCAAATATGTGTATGTGAAAAATTGATCCAAGTATGTAAAAGAGTATGTAAAAATGTGAAAAGGGACATGTGCACATGATCCATGATAAGTGAAAAGGATAAAAAGGATCCCGAAAATGTCAGAGAAGAATGGTTTTTTTCGGCGATCTCACGCCACGGCGTAAGAAGTGTAGGAGAAAATTCTAGTGTTATTCTCTAACCTCCGACTACTTCTCGAAGATTTATACACCACCGCATATGGTATGCTCAAATTAGATCCAGTTCGATCCAACGCAAAAATAGAAAAGAGGTGAAGGCATGCATGCCGATTTGTTGGAGTATTATACATGTATTGTGAAAACTGTTGAAAATTATGTTGAATTGAGAAAAGTTGTGTAACTTCCCCCTAGTCATAGGCACCCAGGAAGGGCCAGGAGCACCTAAACACTCATGTCTATGTTCAAACACCGCATCTGTGATGTGCTGTGAAGACCTAAGTTAGGTTTCGGGTTGTTTATGAGGCTCAAGGCTATGTTGTATCGCATCGGAATTGTGTTGTACTATGACTATGAACTACTGAATGGGGTGACTAATTCACCTAATGATGCCCCCTTCGTTTGGGGTGCGCGCGACGTTGTGAGGAGAGTGCGGCCCAAAGGAGGACTCGATGTACATCTAAAATTGAATCCCTGCAAGGGGAGGGAATGTGTTTGGTATAAACTAAGGCACATGTAAACAAAGTGGTTAGAGACATGTGTTAGTGCAAACAAGATAAACATGCATGTAAGAAGACAAAGTGTAAGCTAGCAAGCAAGAAGACAATGTAGACTATGAAAAGTGGGTTACAAACATGGGACATCACTCACGATGTCGCAAGACAATCAAGGCTCGAAGTGGCCAAAAACATACAAGTAATGAACAAGTAAGACATAAGGCAAAGCCCACAAATAATGGCAGACATAATGGTAGAAAATAGCAAGCAAAGTAACAAAAAACCATGGTTGTAAATAGTCCTGTAAAGCAAATGTTACACATGAAGCACCCATTAGCATGTTAGAAATATAAAATGTATGTCAAAGCGTGTATGATTCGATATAGTAGTGTGCTAGTATGAATAGGAAATAGTATAAAATGAAACAATAACACATGTGATGTGTACGAAAGTAGATGCCCCTAGGAGCCGTTGTGGGACTAGTAAGAGGTACAATGCCAAGCATCTATGTTGCGTGTAATAGAGCTATGTAAATTATGCATTCACAACTAAAATACAAGTGAACATGCATGTGTATATGATAACGATAATGTCATACTTAATATCCGTCTAACATGGTAAACAAAGTGTAACATGTGAGTATAAGTGAGCAAGAACAATGTGCAACCAAGATATGTAGTATATTATGAATGTGAATAAACCGCAAAGTGAGTGTGATAAGAGAAGTTTCCCCGGTGAATGTGAATGAGTATGCATGCGACGAGCTTCATTTATAAATTCCCCTCGGAAGTCAAGAATGAACCATAGAACAATAGTGAGTCATAGGAAATGGTTTGAATTTGTGCTTTAGATAGATATGATAGAAAAGTGTAGAGCATAGAGAGTGAGTGAGTGTGGTGAGGTTCATTTCAAATTTAGGCCCTCAAAGAATCGAATATGAACCGTGGAACTAGAGTGTGTCATAGGGAAGTGTGTTGTGCGAGAGTGTGATGTTAGAAAGATGTGTCGTAAATGCATTGAGTGTGAAATGTGTCGTGTATGATGTGAGGTTCATGAATGTAGTATGCCATCAACAGTCAAATGTGAATCAGAAGACGAGAGTGTGTCATTAGGAAATGACAATACGAGTGTATTAAGATGTGTAAGATGTGTGGGAGAGACTAGATGTGAAGCGTTGAGTGTGAAAGTAAGAATGTGAGACACCTAATAATGCTAGGAAGGGGGAGAATAAGCGTGATGCCCCCAAGTATGTCAATGATGGAGATCTATGTGGTGACGTGAGAGGTACCATGCCATTGTGGGAGAGCATCATTTGTGTCATGATAAGAGAGAGAGCCAACACAATGGTAGGCAGAAGCAACAATAAGACCATGCCATGGTGGTGGAGTTTGAAATGTGTCTTGGCCATCAATATAAGGAGTAGTTTCTTTGACAAAAATGATTGGTTGCTTTGAAGTGGTGGATTATTGGGTAACGTTGTAGAAGACTTGATAGGAGAAGAGGGTGGAATGATTTTGGGAGGTGATTGTGTAGTTTGACTTGGTAGTGCCACAGATGACTTGAGAGGAGGAGGAGGTGTTAGACTGATTTTGAGAGGTGGTTGCTTAGTCGGATTGGGTTGAATAAGTGGCACTTAACTAACTAGAGAAGGAACATGATGCTCCTTAGAAAAATATGAATTTAGATTTAGGAACTTGGTGAAATTTAGTAATTGGAGATGAGCATGTATTAGAATGTTGTGCAGGCAATGAGATAAAACCCAAATGCTCAAAGTGCTTGATTATTCGTTGTAAAACATAGAAGTTATTGTCATTATGTCCATTTATTTGATGATAGTTGTAATATGGATGACCTTGATATTTTGTAAGTTGATAAGGAGGATAACAATGAGTAGATGACAAGTTGATCAATTGATGAGTGAGGAGTTGAGGAAGAATATCATGTTGCTTAGTATTGTGATCAAACATTAGAGGTGCGGGAGCGGTAAGACTTGGGGTTCACTGATATGAGCACATGTAGAAGACATAAAATGAGGGTGAGAAGAAGAATTGGCGTGAGATGTAATCATTGATTCCATAGCTTGAAATTTATCTTGAAATAAAGAATGTAAATCTTGAATAGACTTGCAGATTGATTAATTGGCATTAGAACTAATAGAGTCATTGGAGAGACGATCGAAGATGGCACTGACTTGTGAAGGTGACATGTTGATAGGGAGATACATAGTGTTTAGGGTTTTGTGGAGAGCATCTTTACAAGATGGGTGCATTTGAAGCAATTGAAGCAAGGAGACTTGAGAGACCTTATGAGCCATGAGAGAAGAAAATGAGGATCCAAGAGTGTCTGAATGAGTGGGTTCACCAAATGATTTAACAAATATTGAAATAATGAATGTTAAATTCTAATTAAAGAGTCACAACGAGATGACAAATAAATGAAGTGTAATTTTGACATAAGCAATAAGAAATTAAATTTGAAACCCTAGGCGCAAGAGAATGGATAAAGTATTTAGCTGATTTTGCAATAATCCCAAAGTCATGCCGAAGGCAAAAAAATGTTGGAATAGGAAAGCAAATTATTATGAATCGAGCCCGAAAAATTACGCAAGCGTCGAAATACTTTGGGACTAGAGCATCCGGACTGGGTCAGGGTACCTAAACGCCAGGACCTTCTCTGGCGCATGTGTGCATGCGAGAACCTCGAAAAATGATTCTTCTTTGGGTCACAAGATGTCGATGTTAGTCACTTGTGTGTCGATGTAAGATCATCGAGTTTTCATGAAACCTGTAAAGAGAAAGAGAACCTGCAAATTCCCAAAACACATCAAATCCTAAAAATAAAAAAGATACAAACGGGGAGTCAGATCGACCCCCCAATGGTCACCCGCATGAGTAAACTTACAATCCATGCACTGCACTACATTTTAGATTCCATGTAGTTATGCATGTGCGTGTGTAGAATCATGCCCTATGTGGCTCTTGTGTCAAACACACTAAATAACAAGTAATAACTAGATGTAGAAGATGTAAATAAATGTGTGCATGGAAAAATGAACTTCCCCTCCTATGAAGTGTATGTAAAATAATGTAGTCCCTTGTCCCTTGAATGAGTGCTAGATGGATGCTTTAATGCTCTTGAAATGCCTTTGGATGCAACCTTAAGTGATAGTAATATATGCTTAGAGATTGGTCCCTTATTATGATCACATAACTTTTTATTTATATGATTCCCTTGTTTAAATTTCGTGATTAACCACTAAAATGCCGACCACCAAGAAAATAAGATGGCCAACAAATAGAAAGGATCCAAAAGATGCAAGCAAGATACAAAGAGGTCGGGGCGCCCGGAGGATGAAGGCGCTTAGGCACCGACGTCCCAGTGGGCACCGGTGTCTAGACTCGAAAAATCTAAAGTAACGAAGTTCAAAATGGGAAATGGGGTGTGCAAGACCAAGATGAACTAGAAAGAAAGAAAAGATGCCAAATACAGTGATTACTTATTAATTTTCTTGCTTAAGAATCATATGAATAGTAGTATGTGATCAGGACCTAGAAATATACCGAAAGTGCATGATTTAGTGTCTACATCTATTACCCTTGTAATGTATGCTCATGTGGTATTGTATTATGTGTTTATTTATAATCTCCTTTGGTTTAATGCTAACTTGGTGTTTTATGTCATCTTTGGTGGTCCTTTGCATATTTGGTGGTATGTGATGATGTGTCATGGTTATAAGGGATTAGGCCACCTAATCATGGATTTGGGGAAAATGTGCCATTTAGGAAGGGTAAATGGTAAAAAAATGACTTGATTTGCATTGAAAGGGTCTCTAGCCCCCATCCTTATGGGGTGGGCTCTTTTCAATGAAAATGAGGCCCATTGGCCCATTTTCCCCCTCCCACACACTCCAAATTTATGGAGTTTTTATTTTGGGAATGTTTATTGAAATTTGAATCTTCTCATGATTGTTTGGAGCCAAATTTGTTTTCCCCATTTTTAATTTTATGGTGCAATTTTGTATCATGTGGATTGGATGTGGTTTTGGTGGAGGGTGACATTTGTCACCCTCCCATTGCTTGACATAGGTGGCATTCTTTCCTTCTTAACCCCTCATGTCCTTAGTGAAGGGGTTCTTTTTTTTTTGGGAAAATTTTTAGTGGAAGAGCTTGGAGCTTGGGAAAAGCCTTGGGATTGCTTGGTGAACTTCTTGGTTTTGAACTTGTGCTTGAGTGCAAGGTAGGATCTTGCACCCCCTTTGATTCTTATTTGAATTTGGTTTTGGAATTGTGTTATAAGTTGAATTATGCAAATGAATGAAATGGAATGCTTTGTTTATCTTATTTTGTTACTCCACCCACCCTTGAGGGGTGTGGGTTTTGGAGATGGATGGGAAGAGGGAGGAATTTCCTCCTTTACATTTTGATATGCTTGTTTAGACAAGCTTGAAAGAGTTTCTTTCTTTTAATTTTTACTCCTACATTTGGCTTGTAGGTAGGGATGCATTTCCATTTGGTTTGGAAATCCATCCCTACCCTCAATGAAGGAAACCATGTGTTTGAAAAGCCTTCTTGGGGAGATAATGGAGAGATAAGGGGAGTGTTTGTGGAGTGATAAGGGGTGTTAAATCTATGGAGAGATAAGGTGGAATAATTTGTTGTTTGCATGGAGCTTTTGACTACTCAAAAATGGGATTTTCATCCCCCTCTTCCCAAATTAGAAGCATGGTGCTTCTTAGCCAAATTTCTTGGGTGATTATGTGTTTTGTTGTGATAAACCAAGTATTGAATGTTGATTTTTGCATATGAATTCTTCCTTTTTCTTTGGTTGGTTGTGTTGCCTCTTTCCCATGGGCTTGGGGGAGGCTAACGCATGTCATCTTGATCTTCTTGGTGGCATGTAATGATGTCAAATGGTTGGGTGGTCAACCAGGCTCATTCTCTTGTGATTTTGGAGGTTTTACCTTGTTGTTTTGGAGCTGGATGAAGCCTATTTTGGAGTTTCAAGTTGCAGGTTTTGATTGTAAAAGAGTTTACATTTTGGACAAAGTTGGACATGTTGTCTCCACTTTAAGTGGAGGGCTTATGTACTTGCATTCTTAAGTTATTTTCCTTCTTGTTTAATCTATGTTAAATGTAAGAAATCATTCCAAGGAAAGGATTGTTTTAATAATTACTTGTTGTTGGAAATTATTTCCTATGGATTATTAGTTGATGTTAAATTTCATCTTATTGCATGTTATAAACTAGACTTATTCACCTTATGTCACAAGTATGATTGTTGTATATACTCCCTACTTCTCCTTCTTGGAATGTCTTATTCAAAGTGAAAGAAATCAACTTTTGGGTAGAATAAAATTGGAATGGGTTGGAAAAATCGATAATTGTTGCATTTAAATTCCTCCATGAAATCATACAATGGTTGAATGGTTATTATATAATTTTCAAATAGTTGCTTTCACCTGTATTGAAACTGTTGTATTTAAAGCCATATCTTGTTGTTCTGAATAGTAGAAAATGAGGTTGTTGTTCTATTTGCAAAGCTATAGTTTCTTGTTATTTTCATCTTAATAGTAGAAATCTGGTTGAGTTTACATATCTTTACACTTAGTCAAATATCACAAAAATATCATATTAAGAACAATTGTGAATAAAACTCTCTATCAGGAAAATTATATCTTTTCTATTTGATTTCTGCCTATAATCTTAAATGATAATAAAGTGTGTTAACTTCAAATATATATATATATATACATATATATACATATATATACATACATATACATATATATATATATATATATACATATATATATATATATATATATATATATATATATATATATATATATATATATATATATATATATATATATATATATATATATATATATATATATGTATATGTATATATATATATATAATGGAATATTAAAGAAAATATAATGGAGTGGTCTTATGTTTTTTATATATATATATACAAAAGGAAGGTTTGTTTTGTTAAACAATTTTTTTATGTTTTTTTAAAAAAGGGTTAAGTGTAAAAGAACTAAGGAAAGAAAGTTCCTTTGATTTTTTTAATGAAATACATTCATGGCCATATAAGAAGATTAGAAGTTTAAGAAAATAGAAAAATATGTAAGGAGGGGTTAGTCACGTCTAGACAATGGCATATACAACCCTCTCCTTCCTCCATTCGGCCTAAGGCTACATCACCAAACCCCGCTACCAGAATAAAGGCCATACAACCTAGTCCATCGCTTCTCTACCACCCCTTTGGCGCGCCGATACAAATGTGGTTTGTGTATGTGCATAACATATATATATATATATATAGACACAAAATCACACACTTACTACTATATTACTATGTTAGCAAGTATGATGTTTTTATGTATGGATCTTGAGCGAAAAGAGTATTCACTAGTAACACATTCCCTTGTCCCTCCCCTTTTTGTTTTTATTGTCTTATTTTATTGCTCTTTTATACTTGTCATCCCTTCTACTTCTGTCACTCCCACACTGTTTTTTGGTTAGGTCACAAGGATCCCTATCTGTTGGTGTTTTCACATTTGTCGTCGGTTGCTTCTGAGACACTAGCACCCTATACTGGACTCTAGCACCTATGCGCTTCTGTCCAAGATCGAGCGCTATCTTGACATTTGTGGTCTGTCTTTTTGGTTATCCTTTCCCCTATCCCGAGGTACCTAGTCGGCATGTCGTGTTACTAGTGTCAAAATTAAACAAGAGATCCCTATATAAACACATCATACATACCATTATTAAAATGACAACTATTGGGCTATCTACATACAAAGGGACTACATTCTTTGGGATTCTTACATCTGCATACACTATATAGGAGGGGTTTCTTTTATTACATCCACACATTCTTGCATTTTATCTAGCCATAACCCGTTATATCTTTGGCGTCATTAGTGCAAGGGCACCTAAGGACACTATTACACACACAATCACATAGAAATACATTGGGTCTGAGATGTAGTGCAACGCTTAGTCGTAAGATCACCATTGTGATAGCTAAGGACAATCCAACCCCTCCTTCGCATCTTTACTTTTTAGGGTTTGATGCATTTTTGGGGTCTTATAGTTGGATTTTATATTGTGAATTAGTGATGACATATGCAAGGGTTGTGCGACATACTAAAGAATCGAAAGCGAAGATCAACAACAACCTCACGACCCTCCAAAATATAGATTCTTGACTTTTGCGCAGATCCTCGTGCCTAGAAGGGATTCTAGCACTTAGGCACCACAAGACTACCCACCTAGGCTCCCTAGTCCAGAACATTTGACACTTCTATAATTTTTTGTGCATAATCGTGATTTTCCATTCTGTTCATCGTGTTTTAGCATCGATGCTTCAAAGATTTTAGCGATCATCAACTAAGTCATTCTTCCTTTCTATTACACTTAGGGTTTTAATTTTATTAGATCATATACTTGTGTTATAACAATTGTTTAATCATTTATGCTAGTACATATTTAAATTTAACAAAAGAAAGTAAATAGTTAGATTTTGTTAAATCATTTGGTGAACCCGCTCTTAGTTGAACTCATTGCCCTAGGATCCTCATGGCTAAATCTTCTCCCCCTAGGCAAGTTATGTCTCATGAAAGTGTGAACCCTATCCTTGATGATGAGGTTGTTATAGCTTAACTTATTGACCTTTATCATCATGCGCTCAAACTGATCACAAAGTTTTTCATAGTATTATTGATAGTGAAGCTCACCTTCCTACTATTACTCCTAATGAATATGGTCTTTGTGTACTTTCACCTGAAGATGCACAAGATTTTATGAGTTACAAACCTTGTTATCCCAAAGGATCTCCTACTGCTATTGAGTTTTACTCCACTTTATTGCACACATATTGATGTCATAGATGTTATTTTTGGTGATATGCATTCTCCTGTAGATGCAAATAATTATATTTCTGAAAATAAAAGTGCACATGTACAAGATATTGTTGTTTACTCATAGTCAAGATGATTCTAACACTTTATCTCATACTATTTCTAGTGATTATAATGATGTATCTCATGTTAGTTATTTTATTGCTTTATATGTTGATGATAGTTTAGAAGAATTAATTTCTTGTGAAAATATGGTTAATAGTGACATAGATTCCATTTCCGATCATTAACATATTAGTCAAGATGATCCCTCTTTCCACACTACTAAGTTAGAATTTTCTACCTCGCTTTCTACTACTTCTAAGATTGCTTCTAATATCATGCATGATGATTTTTCTCCTCTCATGGCTCCTCCTGAATCTACATCTAGTGCTACTATCAAACCTCCATGCTCTTCACCTCCTATTCATGTTCCTATCTTTTAGGAGGTTTCATCTAGCACTCCTATTGAGTCTCCATCTTCTACAACTCCTTCTACATCCATTATTTGTCCACAAATTCACATGGTCACTCACAATGGCAAGGTCTAACAACTTAATGTGCCTCTTCTTTCACCTGTCATTCCATCACATGATATTCTATCACTCATGCATGTTGTTGGTCAATTACAATCTCAGGTCCAATCTCTTACTCTAGAAAGTAAATCCTATTATGCGTCTATTCAATTCTCTTCATGAAAACCCCATTCCTAAGAAAATTCATAACTCAACTTTTCCTAAGGATTTTGTCATGCCTACTTTCACTTACTTTGATGGAACTAATAATCCTTATTTACATCTTAAGCATTATCTTCTAGTTATGGCTTCATATTCCAATGATCGATTATTACTCAAAGCCTTTCACCACAGTCTCATTGATGATGCTCTCCAATGGTATACACATTTACCATTTGGGTCTATCAATACATATTATGACATGGAAGATGCTTTTCTTAGGATATTCATGATTAACAATGGCCCTAGAATCACTCATGATCGCTTGCCTACTTTGCATCAAGGAAAAAATGAACCCATTTTAGACTATATCTTACGATTCAATTCTTACATGCACCAATTACTATTTCAACTAGTTGACTTAGAAAAGCAATTCATATTTTGTCATGGCTTGATTCCTGCACTCAAAGGACAACTGTAATATGACACATGTGAATCATTTACACTTTTATGTTATAGGGTCATTGATCTAGAACAAGACTTGATTGTTGCACATGTTATAGATCATCCTTCCATTACATCTCCTTATGCTTTTAAGGCTTCTTTACCTCTTCCATCAATTGATCATCCTCTTAGGTCTCCATCTCCTCCACCGTGCAAGCATGTTCCATCTCATCCACCGCGTCATGGTCCTCCATCTACTCCACATAGGTCTCCACATAAGAATCCTTCTATTGCTACTCGAGAACCTTTGCAATTTCCACATGCTTCCAAACCTCATGATGTGTTGTGAACTTTGTTAGATAAATGATTAATTCACTTGCCATCTAATCAGCCCAAAGACCATCCTCCTCGTTACTTACAACATCGGTGTGATCATCCATACTGCGCAATTTCCCAAACCATCCTCCTCGTTGCTTAAAACATCGTGTGATCATCCATACTACAACTTCCATCACATCAATGGCCATCAAGACAATGATTGTTGTGCTCTACATGACAAATTACAACAACTCGAAGATCAAGGTATCATTGCCTTTGGCCCTCGCTCTCATGAGTGGTCTTTATCTCCTATTTCACACATGCATATTTCTGCTTCAGTTCACTTGTCTCCACCACCTAAGGTTGTTGCTCGTACACCAATCAAGTTAATTTTGCATTCACAATCCCGACCTAGTGCTTACATTTCTGCTCCATCTCATTCATCACATAACTTGTCACACCTTCTCATTGATTGCCTAAGTTATCGGTATCTCCATTGCTTGCTACCACATATCCATTCATCGCCACTACTATTCCAAACATCCAGTTGGTTCATACACTCGACTTCTACCATTTCACATTCTTTTACTGCACCTCACCGTCCTCTCCATCTATGGTAGGTGATTTCTCTGAAATCACCTCATTTCCCGACGATATACTCAAGTTCTCAAGGTCATTACATGACCGCTGAGGGATATATATAATAAGAGCCTCGCATATCTCGCTATCTTTGCACTACACTTCATGTTTTATATTTCTTGCATATGTTATCCAACCATTTCCCGCCGACGCATTCTTGTTATGGTTTATTCGTGATTGTTGAGGGGTCTTATATAAATGAAACTCGTCCTTTTCTATATGTTGGCATATGGTCCTATAGGTGTTGTCATTGATGTAAAACCAAATCAATGAAAAATTTAATGATGGATTAGAGTCATTTGATGTTGTATGTGATGTTAACATGATGATTTAGATGTGTACTTGATGATACAGTGAGATTCAGTGAGGATTGTTTGCTTTTGCAAGCCTATTCGTGTACCCAAGTGATGTTGTGTGGAGATAAGAGCTTCTTGGATGCTTGAGAAGCATGTTTTCATATTGGATAATAGGATTGGAGAGTGTTTAGGCACTCACATAGTGGCATGGTGTAAATACAGGTGATTGGATATGTTACAGGTGCTCATCTAAAGCAGGTATGGTTTTTAGGAGGTATGAGATCGTGATTTGGAGCTATATGAACTCATGGATGCATGTATTTAGGTATATCATGGTATATAAGGTATGTTTGGGTCATTTCCATTGGTTTCATGTTGAGTTATAACATTATTTCAGTTGACCCTAGCTTCTACAATGAGAAACCTTAAGGAGTTGTTATGCAAGTCTCAATGTCTAGAGAGTTTGAGGTATGGTGATGACATTTTGATGATTATAGAAGTTTTTAGGATGTTTCATTTTTTATTTGAGTAAAATTTAGGGTTTCTAGGATCTGAATTTTGCAAGATATGGCAGTTTATGTGAGATAGGGTCATGAACAAGTGTTTTTCTAGCTCGAAATTGATCTTTTGATGCTCACCTTGAAGTGTGTGCTTTTCATGGTACATTGTGGCTTTTAGGGATGTTTATATAGTGATTTTATAATGTTTAAAAAAATAATGAGGTCATTTCATCGTCAAGTTTTTATGAACGAATGTTAAGAAGATAAAGTGGTCTAAACCCTAGTTAAACCCTAACTAGGAGCAGTTTGCAAAAGAAGAGGTATAATGACCTAGTTTTGATTGATTCATAAAAAGTGATGATTGGATGATTTATAGGAATCTCTTATATTTATAGAAATGTATATTAGAGGTTATGGTGATGAGTGGGCCCCACTCAAATAGGTTAGTTTATGGATCAGAGTGTTTTAGAACAAGGTTGTCCAAATGAGGTATGAGCTAAATTGATGTTATGGAATTTATGTGAGCTGATATTGATTTCCATGGAGGTTTTAGGACATGTTAATGTAGGTACATGGTCAAATGAGGTCCATTCAGGTTGACTGGTCAAAGGGCAGTTTTGAGGCCTTAAAAAGCAGTGTTTAGTAAAATGGGCATAACTAGAGCTACTGAAGCGAAATTTAGAGATGATTTAAAATGTTTTTGGAAAGAGGATTCAAAGATATTTCCAGTGATATATTATTATCCCATTATGAGGATATTTGATGAGGTTTCCAGTCAATCTTTGGACATAAAGGTTATTTCCATCGTGAGGACATGATGTGTTTTTATGAAAGTTTTAAGTTGTTTTAATAATGATATGGATTGGGTGCTGCTTTATATCACATGTAAGGTGAATTGGAATGATTTTTCATCTAATTAATCCACTTATAGGTCTTTTTTGTTCATATAAATGTTTTTATGAGCTAATCTTTGGAAACAACTTTTGACAGTTGATTTGATGAAGACAAACGTGGTTGTGGTTTGAGCAGGTGGTTGATTCAAGGCTTATAACTTGATTATAAGTGTTCTACAAGTTCTATAAATTCCATCAAGTGGTCACATGGCATGGTTTGGTTGAGTTTAAGTGATTTTGTGGCATAATGAAGTTTCCAAGGTGTTGAAGGGTGTAGGAAACAACAGTTTTGAGAAATACAAAGAGTATTGGGCCCATTAAATGAAATAATTTGATTAGTTGAGCTAAATTGTGACCATGTATGAATGTTAAATGTTATTTTAAGCATGTTTAATGTTTTATGGGTCATGAATATGTATGGTTTTGATGTAAGGGATTTTTATCTTTGTGCCCATGGGTGATTAACTAAAATTGACTAAACTAAGTAGTATATAAATAGTTAATCCAAGCTATGAACAAATGTACTCAAGCAAATAAAGTAATAAAGAAATATTTTAATGGTCTAAGAAAATATGTAAAATGAAATATTAAACCCTAATGTGCAAGAGAGAAGAGGAAAGAACTCAGTTGATAACAGATGTTTGTCAGACAATGTCGTTAAAGTAACTGGATGAACCAAAAGCAAGAACGATTGTGTTGGGGTCCCGCAAAAGATAGATATGGGTGATATGGCTATAATGGAGTGCATGGGGGAGGACTAGGGCACCCACGGGTGCTCTGCAGTAAGCAAAACTAGCACCACTGTCTCGAAAAAGGTTCGAACCTGGTCTTCACAGATCCTAGAGATGACTGATAACCTTCACTGCTTGTCGCATTAACTTTTCTGTATTGCACTAAATGCTCCAAATATTCCAAGAGGAAGAAACAACTTTCAAAATACCAAAAGGAAGCATCAAAACCCTAAAAAAAAGATGTAAATGAATGGGTCAAATTGACCTCGGTTGCCACAATAACTAGCTTACTAACTAAGTGTTGTATTACATTTTGGACCGGATGTAGTTCTAGTGTGTGTGTGTATATGTCATGCCCTAGGTGCTCTTGTGCCAGTCATACTTTGTGAAGTAGCGAGCAATAGCTAAATGTAGAAAATGTAATAGTATGTGTGCATGGAATAGAATAAAATCCCTCCCCCTATGAAGTGTGATGTAGATGTCCTATATCTTGCCTTGATGATAGAGCTATGTGGATGCCAATGTCATAGATGGATGTAAATCTAGATGAGTGATAGTAGTAGATGATGCTAGGTCCCTCATTATGGTCTCATAACTTTATATTTATAGGGTTCTCTTGGTCTAATTTCGTAATTAACCCCGAAAAGGCCGACCACAAGAAAGATAAAGATGAAAAATGGATAGAAGAGGCCCAAAAAGTGGCAGGAAAGTGCTAAAAGGATCATGGCATCCCCAGGTGGGACCAAGGAACCCATGGGTGCCCCAGTACTAATCTAGGCACATGAGTTGAGGCTAAAATAACGTAGAATGTCAAAAAATGGTTGGGCATATGGGTGCAATAGGTCACAAATTACGAAATAAAATAAACAAGATGGCCAAAAGGACAGGGGTTAATTAGTACTTTCTTTACTCAAGAACCTTCTAAATAGTAGTATGAGACTGAGATAAATAAATGTCTAAAGTGCATGATTTTGTGACTACATTTTGCCCCCACTTTATGTTGGTGAGCGGAAAGCTCGGTAACATAAAGTAGATAGAGATGTGTACTTGATGTCCATGAAGAGTGTAGTAGAACACGCCAAAGGACTAGACAAAAGCGTGGAATGACAAAAAGATGGAGGAGTGTGGAAACTATAGATGAAAAATGTGCAAAGAAAAAGTGATGAAAAGAACTTAAGGTGGAACACGTGTGTGTGTAGTTGTCGTAGTGTGTACTTGCATGGTTAGTGAAACATGTGTGTTGTCGTGGAATGTTGTTGTCATTATTTTTGTTGTTGTTGTTGCCCCCATTTGATTGCTTGCTTGTTTCATATACGGCCAGCCCGCAAGGAGAAAATAATCAAGTAGTCAAATATGTATGTATGTAAGTGTAAAAAAATGCTATGTAAAAGACGTATGTAAATGTATGTAAAATATGCTAATGTAAATGAAAATGTAAATGGAACATGTGCACCTGATCCATGTCGAGAGAGAAAGTGTAGAAGGATATCTTGTACTATGAGTTTTGGGGTGATCTCACGCCATAGGCCAAAGAAGTGTAGGGAGGAAATGATTTGTGTCCTCCAAGCTCTAACTGCTTCCCTAAACTATGTGTAGAGATCTCTATATTGTCCTGGTTTTTTGGGCGATCCGATGCCACTGGTTGAAGTAGTGTAGAGAGGCACACCCATTGTAACCTCCAAGCTTATAATTGCTTCCCGAAATGCTAAGGACACCATGTCTTGTAAAATCCATTGTGTATGGGGTTCATAGACTAGTTTGAACCCACTCGATGTATGTAACCCACAATGCCAAGGGCGGAAAGTGCACTGAATTGAACCGGTGTAAATACGTTGTGTTAGTATGTAAAACCCCCAAATGATGCCCCCTCTTTAGGGGCACATGCAATGTCGCTGATAGGAGACATGCAGCCCTAAAAGAGGACTAACCACATGTACACTATAACCCTGAAAAGTGCTTGGTAGAAACCAAGGCATGCACAAACAAGAAGGCTAGCCAAAGACAAGTGTAAACAAATATGCATGCATATAAAAACAATGCGTAATCTACACAAACAAAGTGTAAAAGCTACCAAACAATGTAGTAAACACGCAAAGAAGACAAAGTAAGCTACACAAAGTGGGCTGCAAACATGGGACATCACTCACGATGTCACAATACATGCAAGGCCATCATGGCCGCAAACAATAAACAAGTGTGCACACCAAACATAGGGAAAGGCCTGCAAATAATAACAAATAATGGCAATAATAGATAATGTAACAAACAAGTATGGAAATAAATATCCCTACATAACAAATGTTGCACATGAAGCACCCGTTAGCATGTTAGAAAGATAACTAATATGTCAAAAGCATGTATAAGCAAGTAATGTAAAGTGCTAAGTACAAAATGAAACAATAACACCAGAAGAGATGAATGTGGATGCCCCCAGTGACCAATGTAGGAAGGGTAGAAGGTGAGCATCCATGTTGCGTGTAAAAGACCTATATCTGCGATCACAACTAGAAAAAGGTGTGAATGTGCATGTGTGGATGGTATAAATAAATGACATACAAGTAAGCTAACTAGCATGTGTAATAAAGCGACCATGAACAAGCAAAAGTAAGCAAGAATATAAGAAACCATAATATGCAGTATGTTGTGGATGGATGGAATGGAATGCAAAATGGAATGATAAGAGTCATGTGCCCCCTGAGTGGATGGAATTATATGTAGTGAGGTTCATTTTGTTTTCCCCCTCAATAGTTAAGAATGAACCGTAAACGAGAGTGCGTCATTGGGAAATGGTCGAATAGTGTGCTATATCTAATACGTTGTGGTGAATGTATAGGTGTAATTATGAGATGTTTCCTAGCAACAATGTGTGTGAACCTTATAGCCAAAGCGTATATCACGACTAGATGAATGTACAAGTGATGATTTAGCCTAAGTGTATATCATTATAAGATGAACGGATGAGTGATGATTTAACACTAAACGCATATCACTATGAAATGTAAGGAGGGTATGGTGATATAACCTAAGGTGTAGATCACTAGAAAATGATAGAATATGTGATGATGTAGCTTAAAGTGTATGTCACTAGCCTAGAAATGTCGCATGGTAAAAGGTTGAGTGGTAAATGTGTAAGTTCCATTTGATTTGTAAACCCTTTGATCGAGTATGGACCAAGGAACTAAAGTGTGTCGTCGGGTAGTGAGTGCAACGCATAAAAGACAATGTAGTGCAACGCATAAAAGTCAACCATGTGATGAAATAAAAATAAAAATAAAAAATGTAAATACATGATGTGTAGAATTCAAATGGAATAGGTGTGTATAATGGCATGTGTGTAGCTAGAATAGTAATGTAGTATGTAAAATGATGTAACACTAGGCTTATATGTGATGAAGATGAGGAAGATATATGATATGTAAATGTGAAAATGTGAAAATGTTGTAGACTAAGTGTAGAATGTATGGTGTATGACGCATGATGCGTGATGAAATACAATGTTTAAGACCTATGGTGTAGTGTGTGGGGTTTAGTGTAGTAGTAATCCCTCAACAGTCAAGTGTGAACCGAAGCACAAGAGTGTGTCATCAGGTAGTGGTCGAATAATGGTAATCTAAGTGTAGTACTTCTTAAGGTGCATTATGTTGAGTGGATTTTTAAGTGGTTTACCTAAAATGGTGGCGAGGCGATATACCCTACTACCAAGCTTATCAGTGATAACGTATGGACCTAGCCAATTGGGTTTGAATTTACCTTTTTGTGGTGCCTCAGCATTAACATTCTTTTGATTTTATTTCAAGACAAGGTCACCAATGTTGAACTCTCATGAGCGAGTTTTACGATTGTATGAATGAGAAATGTGAGATTGATATGTGCGAAGATGCTCTAGCACTTGAACACAACGTGAGTCTAACATCTCTAGTTCATGTAGGTGGTTCTCACAATATTCGTTATCTTTAAGGATTCCTTTAAGAGAAACTCGCAAGGAGGGTATTTCGAGCTCGAGTGGAATAACAACCTCGACACCATAGACTAATGAAAAAGGTGTGGCATTAGTAGGTGTACAAACACTAGTGCGATAAGCCCATAAGGTGTAGAATAACTAGTTATGTCAATCGGTACCACTAAAGTCAACAATCTTACGCAAGATTTTAATAATAGTTTTGTAGTGGCCTCATCTTGGCCATTACCTTGTGGATAATAAGGTGTGGAGAATGATAGTTTGATTTTGAACTTAGTGTAAAAATTTCTTAACATCTTTATTTTTGAAAGAGGTGCCATTATCAGTGATTAGGGTAGAAGGAACCCCGAAATGTGTGATGATATGTGTGGTGAGAAAGTTACAAATGTCTGGGACCGGTAGTGCTTCATAGAGGAGTCGCTTTGACCCATTTTGTGAAATATTCGGTAGCGGTAATGATGAATTTATGTCCATTGGTCCATTCAGGATTAATCATGCCAATAAGATCAAGTCCCCAAAGAGAGAAAGGCCAAGTAGGCGCAATGGGTTGTAGATCATATGTTGTTGTATGATGGAGATTACCATTTTTCTGAAAATTTTCATGAGTAGCATATTCAAGACAATTTTTTTCCATCGTGGCCCAATAATACCCTTGGCGTAAAAGTTTTTGTGACATAGCCTTACTTAAGAAGTGACCACCCCATATGTTATCGTGAATTTGGGAGATGGTTGTGGGTATATCTCACGAGTGAAAGGCAACGAAGAAGACGAATGTCAATAATAATTTGAATCCCAACAATAACATGATGTGTAGCCTCACGACGTAAGCGGTGAAATTCATGAGGTCAGTAGGGTATTAGGGATAGTTTTCTTATACATGTAATTATAAATAGGAGTGAACCATTCAACATGTTGTCGTGATTACGTGATGACACAAGTTGAAGAGGTAGTGCAAAAATAGAGGGATGTCACAAATTCATAATTACAAAAGTAGCTTGTTCATTGGTGATGTCTTGTGGGATGAGTGATGCGGCCCAGCCATGGCATTTGCATGGTGATTATCCTTGCGAGGAATGGTAGAAATGGAGTAAGAATTAAAGGTAGCTAAAAGATCCTTCCCGAGGGTGTTGTATGGAATGATATGCTCTTCCTTTGTATTATATGTATCATTAATTTGATTGATGACTAATTAGAATTGTTATGTATGCATAAGTTGCGAATGAGGAGCTTTTGAGTGGTAAGTAAGCCTAAGATGAGAGATTCATACTCAACAATGTTGTTTATACAAGAGAACACTAACCGATATGCGAAGGGAAGTGAGTCACTATGTGGGGTAATGAATACTATCCCGGCCTTGGTGTCGATCAACAATGAGAGCCATCAACGTACATTGTCCATTATACGGGGCATAAGAAGTGAAATCCTCACGAAAGGAGTCAAAATGAGTGTTGTATCTGGGAGGGGTGTTGCAGCTAGTTGATCGGCGATAACATGCCCTTAGATTGATTTTTGTGGTATGAATTTAAAATCAAATTCATTAAGGAATATAAACCAACATGCCAAATATCTTGATAGATGTGTGCGGGAAAGAAGGTAGCATAAGGGGTTAACCTTTGGTAATAAGATGTATCTCATTATTAAGGAGATAGTGTCTCGATTTGTCTACAACGAAGACCATACCAAGGCACAATTTTTCATTGTAGCTATAGTTACATTCATAAGAGAATGGAGTATGATTGATATAATATATGGGTCTTTCACATTGAGAATCATCATGTCATGTCAATAAAGCTCCTAATGCGTGAAACGTATTAGATAGATACAACAAAAAAAGGTTGATCATGTAGGGGTGGAACTAGGATAGGTGGATTTAACAAGTAAGCTTTGATATTTTCGAAGGCTTGCTGAAATTGCTCATCCCAAACAAACTTGGTATCTTTCTTCATGAGTCATGTAAATGGTTAGGTCTTATCCGCAAGTTGTGTAATGAAGCGTCGAATAGCTTGAATTTTACCTTGTAATGATCGTAGTTGATGCAAATTTTTGGGTGGAGGCATGTCTATTATGGCTTTGATTTTGTTAGGATCAATTTCAATACCATGTTGGGAGATAATATATCCAAGAATTTTACCGGTTGTGACCCCAAAAACACATTTTTTTGGATTCAAGTGGACACGATATTGTCATAATCGTTCAAATAGTGTGTGTAGATCCTTCACATGGGAGGAACATCATTGATATTTTCCTAAGATATCATCCATATAATCTTCAAGGATCTTGTGAATGTAGTCATGGAATATATGAGTCATTTCCCATTGATAAGTAGCTCCAACATTTTTAAGGCCAAATGGCATGAACATGTAACAAAATGTGCCCCAAGGTGTGGTGAAGGAAGTTTTTTCTTGGTCATTCAGATTGATCTTTATTTGATTATAACCCAAAAGCCATCCATGAAAGAGAGGATATCGTATCTAGTTGTAGAATCAACAATAACATCGATGTGAGGCAATGGAAAACTATCCTTAGGGTAGGCTTTGTTTAAATCATGAAAATTAGTGCAACAATGAACCCACCCATCAAGTTTCATTACTGGTACAATGTTAGATACCCATTCGGGATAGTCGACAACATGAATAAAACCTATGTCAAGAAGCTTTTGAATTTCTTCTTTGACTAGGAGGGCTACTTTAGGGTGCATTTTACGATTTTTTTGTTGGATTGGTTTAGCACCCGGGTTAAGGACAATATTATGAATTGTTGCATGATGTATCAATACCTAACATGTCACTATAATCCCATGCGAAAATATCAGAAATCATGAAGGACTTTCTTGATATCCTTTTGTTCGGTAGGGGTGAGAGAAGTGGTGAGAAAAACTATGCGTGGAATTTCATATGTGCCTAAGTTGTATTGTATTGTTTCTTCATTTAGAAGGTGGACCGATCCTCAATATATGGATTAGTAGGAATAGTATTAGGCGGGTTGGCATTATCGGTGGGGACATCAAATTCCCGAAGGTAAACTGTGTTGGTGAGGGATAAAGGATGATGTCACTTATGGTGGAAAGAGGGAAGGTGATCATAAGCACCCATGTATTCCAATAGTGCACTATCAGTAGCAAAAGTATCAAGGGTATCCCAAAGAATAGAGGTGTCATCACTAATGAGTTCTAGATGCAACAAGGGAAGTGAAGGAACATGGAAGGAGGTGTAAACATCCACGGGTGGTGAAGAAGGAGGTTGATACCCTAAGCCAAACTTGTGTGATCGTGGGGGAGGTCCCAAAGCTTTTTGATTTTATGTTCTTATGGATCTACATGAGTATTGGAGAAGACAAAGCGATGGAGATATTCATATCATAAACCATACTTAGAAAAGTCATGAGTACTATCAAAGGAGATAGAGATATCGATAGCTGGTTTGATAGAATGCAATACTCAAAAGGTGATGGATCAACCGACACATCGTAAATAGTGCCTTGATACCGAATTTCAGCCGTGTATGTAGTGTAGAGGGGACCACATGTATATCATGGACCCAAGGTCTCCCGAGGAGGAGGTTATAATTGAGGTCATTAGGCATAACATGACACGAATATCAATTGTACATGGACCAATAATGACTGGTAAATTAACAATACCTAAAACACGCTTGGGGATGTTATCAAAGCCACGAATAGAGATAGATGAAGGGACTAACGATGCTTCCGACATGCTTATATGTTGAAGGAAAGTGACATTGCAAATGTTTAATCCGGATCCATTGTCGACTAAAGTGTGCTTAACTCCTATCGTATTAATACAAACTTGGATATACTGAGGGAGGGTCATGTTGCAAGAATATCTTTTGAGGAGGTAGATCACCCGTTATGAAAGTTATTTGGTCCTCATTAAGGGATAGAGCCATAATGAACTTATGATATACATATTCGGGTGAAGAGTCCGAGTCTAAACTTCCATGTGTTTATTAAAAATACCATTCAAAGAAGCCATGGTGCTACTAAACCAATTGTTTGAAAAGATTAAATATGATAATGTGTACATGGATTAGTTGTCATCGCAACGCGTAATATATTGAAGGACGACAACACTTGAATTGGTTTGGGTTGATCTCTTTCTATTTACTCAAAGGTTTCAAGATTGTAAAAGGGTAAAACCTTCACATGACATCATATTTAATTGTTTGGATTTGTTTCACATTGGAATATTAAAGTGTGAATTTGATTAAGCCTTGTTCCCCAAGAGAAAAAAACATATTCATGTAATTTCGAATGTGGTGTATGACCATTTACAATATTTCCATCACACAATCATTTTTAATGAATTTCTTCTTGTAGCTCACCTAGCTATCCATAATAGATAACACCCTATAATTTCCTTTATAATGAGAAAGAGTATTATGAAATTAGGTAATTTGTTTTATTTTTAAAATAACATAGTTCTCAAGATTTAGGGATCCCTTAAACCCCTCGTATTACAACATATTTATGTACATGATAGCTTAATGGCCATGAATATTACACGCGATTGTCTGCTATCGTCTCTGCTTATTAATCCTAAAAATTAGGAATTAGACTATATTCCATAAATTACCAATTACCATCGGAGAGAATATATTTAATTGACTTCCCATATAAAAGATAAGAAGAGAGGATATATTTACGTATCATTTCAATGAGGTTGAGCTAGACAAAGGGGTCCTTTGAAGAGGATCAAAGGCTATCTAGAATCCATTAGGCACAAAAGTAATATTAGAGGCAAACATAGCCCACATCTAGAACATGATTTTTTAATGAATGTTGCGAGATAATCAAGAAGAAATTATGAAGCTAGTTTTGGTAAGTAAGGCCAATGAGGATATAACTAACAAGGACAAATATTTGGATTTCTTAAAGTAGAATCAATCCATGGTATTTGTATTTTAATAGTATTAGGTGAAGTTGAAGCTTCAAATTATAAACATAATTTCCTACGTGATGAGAATTGTGACCTCAAAATGAGAACTCTAGCCATAAAAACCTTTTTGTGTCCAAAACACCAAAATCACCCTCAAGTTCGAAAATTGTTTACTATTAACATGTTTTTTTCGACCTAAAATGCAACCTTTTGTAACCATGGCGTTGTCTGACCCGATAATGTTGCTAACATAAACCTTAAAATCAACCCCCAAATCAAATTGTGGTTATATTAGTAGCACCTTTTTTTAAGACTTAAAATTGTAATTTTTTAGACTATGGCCTTATCAACTAGTACCACTCCAACCAAAACTTTAATATCAACTCTCGAATAAAAAAGTAACGCTACTAATAAGTGCCCCCTTTTTTCTAAGATTAAAATTATAGTGTTTTTGAAATCATGGCCTTAATGTGACTAGTATTATTACAACTAAAATCTTAAAATCAACCCAAAAAAATAACGCTACTAAGTAACAATTCTTTTTTCAGGCTTAAAATTGGAATATTCTGAAACCATAACTTTGAAAAGATGTTATTGAAAACAAAACCATAAAGTCAAATGTAAACAATACTCCAAATTTTCTAAAAACTCAATATAAATATGTCATGAAAATTTGTAAGTGCCTTACCAAACACCCCAATTTGGTGTTTTGGTGTGGACTTACATTTACAAGTTAATTGACCCGAGATCAAATCTTGTAACTAGCATGTTATGCCACACAAGTCTAAAACCTCCACTTAAGAGAGGCTATCATATGTCATGAAATTTTGTAAGTGCCTTACCAAACACCCTGGTTTGGTGTTTTGGTGTGGACTTACATTTACAAGTTAATTGACCCAGATCAAATCCTGTAACTGGCATGTCTATGCCATGCAAGTCTAAAACCTCCGCTTGAGAGAGGCTATCATATGTCATGAAAATTTGTAAGTGCCTTACCAAGCACCCCGGTTTGGTGTGGACTTACATTTACAAGTTAATTGACCCGAGATCAAATCCCGTAATTGACATATATATGCCACACAAGTCTTTACATTTACAAGTTACTTGACCCAGGATCAAAACACAAATTATTATTAAAAAGAAAAAAAAAACCATTTTTTAAATATAAAAATAAAAATCATTAATAAAATTGAAAAACGTAATATAAAAATAATTCTCAAAAAGAAAATAATTATACAAATTACCTATAACCACTCCAATTCTCTTGTTAACTTTTTTTTTTAGAGTTAACAAATTGAAAATAAACAATTTTATATATAAATAAAATAAGAAATAAAAACAAGTTTTAGGAATATATCAATAAATATTAAAATAACAAAATAAAACAAAAAATTAACAACAAAAGAAAATATAATATAATAGAGAACTTGAAAGGGGCGACTACTAGAATCACCTCCTTCCCCATCCCAAATATAAAGGATGAATACCCCTCCCCCATTTTTTTCAATTTATTTTTTTAATTATAATTTTTTATTTCTTTGTTTTTTGTTTTCGTTTTTGATTTTTTAGATCTTTATTTTATTTTATTTTTTAAAGTTATTTTTGGTCATGCATTCAGAGGAGAAGAAGGGGTGTTTTGAGCCTCATGTTTCTCGTTCTCCTTTAGACCTGAGTAACTTTGTATTTGGTGTTCCTCAGACACCCCTCTAGGTGTTTTCTTTTGTTGTTTTGCTAGGCTTCGCCTTTTCTGTTTGTGGCTTTGGGCGTGCTCTCATACCGCCCACTTTTTTGTTGAGAGAATCTTGTATCATGTTGCATTTAACTTAATATAAGATCCCCTTTCATCAAAATATTTATTTTTTAAATTTTAAATTTTGTTTTGTTTCTAATTTTTTTTTAAACATTTAAACTTAAAAATATAATTATCTTTTGTTTTTAAATTTTATTTATATTTTAGTTTGTCTTTTGATATATATAAGGAAGAGGATATGATTATTGAAATTATTCTTTTTCTTATTGTTTTATAAAAATTCACATCATTAAAGTGACTTGTGAAATTTTGCACCACACCATAAATTTAGTAGTATACTTTTTTTTTGATTGAGCATTTCTAGGGTGTCTTACAATTGGGCATTGGATTACATAGTTTGATGGCATCTCTACCTAAGTTTCGAGGGAACATATAGATCCAACAATGCAAAGTAAGCGAACAAATTAAACCAATGATCAAATTCAATTAAGCAGTTATGGGTAAGGGGCATCCACGCCATCAATATTACCTAGGGCACGATCTCGGCCTCAACCATTTGACTCTCCATATCGGGTGTCTCCAAGTCTCACACTCACTCTCAATCCTCGTTAGATTTGTTGTTTTGGCTCATCCTTTTCCGACTACGTGTGCAATTGATTATCCAAAATATGATCTCACACTTCATGCTCCTATCGCTTTTAAACTTTTGTCGAAAAATGTTGGAATTAGGCTTATAAGTCGTAAAACACTTACTAGAATCACCACTTCAAAAATGTTACTAAATGATCTGACCTAAGTATTTATAAGTTTGTTTGTATGTGTTTTCATATAAATAATTATATGTAAGGTTAGGTTAATATTTTGGATCTATCTATATGATCTACATTTATGTTGTTTGTTTTTTCCGAACTTGACTTTATTTAAATTGTTTTCATGTTGAACAAAAAAATGTGCCTATGAATTCTAAAACATTCTTCACAATTGTTTCTTACATACACCACACATATACATGTAACAAATACTAAGTAAAAATACAAAGCACGATTATGGAAACACCGATAAGTTACGTGTTTCTCGCACAGCTCCTGGGACACACATTACCATATGGACGACTGACATCCATCCATACATTAATGCAAAAAGTTGCGATAATCGCCAATGACCTTGCCATATGTCAGATTCAGGCACCCTTAATTTGGAAATATGCATGCCTTTCCTTATAATTTTCCAATTCTTTATTCTTATTGATTGGGCATGTCTCTGCACTTTCCATGTTTATCTCAAAACAATTGATTTTTTAACTTTATCTCTTGAAATTCTACACATATCCTAATCTTTCATTTTTACGCTAAAGGTGTTGCCAAATTGGATTGGGGTGGGTCATTTTGACATCGGTTAGAGAGTGGGATGGTTCAGATTGAGTTTTCATGGATGTTAACAATCTGACACACTTTTCGTTGTCTACGTATGTCTATTTCAATGTATATACCTCCCTGCATATACTTGGCGCTTCATCAATGGTGTATGCATATAAACAAAGCTCCTTATCCATCAATGCCTCATCCACATCGCCAAAACCCCTTTGACATGTCCTGCTCGCAATAAAATCAAGCCATCATTTTTCTCTTATCTCTCCTACGAACATGTGTAGATCCAAGATGCTTGAAGTTCAAAACCTTTCAATTTATATATGGCTACTAATTATTTTCTTCACAAATTCCATGTCTAGGATCGACATGAAATCAACCACTTAAACCCGAGTAAGTACACTAATGTAAAATGTCTAGGAGCACAGGACACACATTGCCATGTGGACGATTAAGGTCCATCCACACATTCATATGTCGATTATGACACTCTTAATTTGGAACTCATGCATGCCTATCCAAATAATTTTCCAATTCTCAATTCTTTATTCTTATTGATTAGGTAGGTGTCTCACACTTTTTCATGTTTATCTCAAAATGATTAATTTTTTTAACTTTATCTCTTGAAAGTCTATCGTATCCCAATCTTTCAATTTGTGTACTAAAGGTATTGCCAAATTGGATTGGGGTGGGTCATTTTGACATCGATTAGAGAGTGGGATGGTTCAGATTAAGTTTTCATGGATCTTAACAGCCTTACACACTTTTCGTTGTCTACGTATGTTTGTTTCAATGTATATACCTCCCCTGCATATACTCAACACTTTGTCAATGGTGTATGCATATAAACAAAGCTCCTTATCCATCAATGCCTCGTCCACATTGTCAAAACCCCTCTAACATGTCCTGCTCGCAATAAAATCAAGCCATCATTTTTTCTCTTATTTCTCCTTGTGGCCACGTGTAGATCCAAGATGCTTGAATTTCAAAACCTTTCAATTTATATATGGCTACTAATTCTTTTCTTCACAAATTCCATGTTTAGGATTGACATGAAATCGACAAATTAAACCCATAGTAAGTACACTATATTTTACATTAAGAAAACGAGGAATCCCTTTCACATCTAGACATTATATGATACACTCTAATGATTTTTCTAGTTAAAAGCCTCATTTATTACAAATTATAGAGCAATTTTTACTCCACAACTTAAGAAACCATATGGATTTCTAAATCTATCCACAATTTCTTCAAATGTAAATTTTATTCCGCGTAAAAACAAATAAAGTAAATAGAACATACAACAATATGAAGCCTATATAGACCCTTGCAAAGTGAATTGCTTTTCCATCTATTGCGCTTCGTTTGGCTTCGCTTCGTGTTAGCATCAAATATTGTACTTTCATTGAGATCGACTTGATCTCTCAATTTCAATCTATATTGATTTAAAATTCATTTTGGGATCAACATGCATCAATCTTTGCATTGAGGGTCCTACAATTTTGACATCATATTGCATCATGAATCCTGCATTGAGTGTTGCAATTCATACTTGCTCACATCTAGCACCTCCTCGCACCATTGACGGGATCATGGAGTTTGCATCAAGATCCGGATGATAAGGTGGAAGTCAATTTTTTCCATTAAAAACATTTCTTCTCATTGTGTAAGAGTCGGTTGTTAGAACTATAGATGTAATGGACAAGTTAATAGTGTTGACTATACGACCCTTCCACATGACTTAAAATAAACGCGGTATGTCATTATTCTTAAGATCAATAATAATTTTGATTAGGTTGATTCATGCTACATTTTCAAGATGAACTTGTCAATGTTGTGGGTGGAAAGGCCCGTGTTGTGAATCTGTTGGTCCACAACCTACCATCTATCACAGAATAATAGAAAAAAACCCATAGATCACAAATCCTCCATTGTATCAACAAAATGTATATTAAAAAGTACACACCATCATTTATATATGCACATAATAAAATGCTAAAGAACAAGTTATCCATAAACATTTCAATTTTTCTCGATCATCATTTTTTTAAACACTTATAATCATTCAATATAATTTAGGGGTTTACATTATAGTAATGTCTCAAACATTTAAGTTCTTGTATGCACACACTCTTGTACACGTGTATATATATTCACCGATACGTAATAGCTTTCCTCCCCTACTAGGTTGGGCTCGTTTTAAGTTGTCTGTTTATGGTGTTTATCTACAAAAATGCGATTAGATCTACATTCTTTTAAATTCATATTTCTCAAGTATTTTTGAATTTATGTATGTTCAAGGTTGTCAATTTTTTTGTATTTACTAAAAATGCATATATTGTTTTATCGGCCATACCTTGCCATTCCTAACCATAGGAAGATCATAATAATTGAAATGCTTGATCATACTTCAGAAATATGGCTTTAAAATAATGCAACTTTAATCCGATATTTGTACATAATCATAACTTTGTAGATATTTGTCGTAAGAGGTGTTGAAAAACAAGCCTCGACAATGAGGCAAATGAAACCTATTATGTATGTGTGAATATATACACATATATACATCTGTATATGTATATGTGTACACACTTTATTTAAATACATATATTGAATCAATGAAACTCAAGAAATATGACTTTAAAATCATGCATATATAATCACAATTCCATAGATAATCTTTGTAAATAGGCGTGAAACACGTCTATTTAAATTAGCTATGTAAGTGTGAATATATATACATATATACATGCATATTAGTGTTTGTACACACAAACCCACATTTACACACCTTTCATCTTTTTCACAAGAACTTTCTCGAGTGCTATTAAGTCTGCTTTATTGACTTACATTAGTTTTGGCTTTTAGGGTTGATTATAGTGTGTTGTGGTTAGTTGTAGTGTATTATTGGTGCCACACCACTTTCCACATCTACCCCTTTTACATTTTTCATTTTTCTTGCGAGGGTCTTTCAAGTAAAGGGTATAACAATAAACTCCTTGTCAAAATTATGATATTTTTATAAATGCATATTTGTTTAGCCACATAACCTCCTACACATGTATATATGTTTGTATATTCACACATACATAATAAGTTTCCTCTACCTAACTTGGTGGAATTGTTTTACATTGCCTTTTTATGATGTTTATATGCAAAATTGTGGTTTAATATGCATTCTCTTAAAATCATATTTCTCAAGTAATTTTGACTTTATGTATGTTAAAGGTTGACATTTTTTTCAATTTGCTAAACAAAACATATATTGTTTTATTGGTCATACCTTGCCATTCCCAACCATAAGACGATAAAAAAAATTGATTTATTTTAACAACACATGACGAAATGGTTTTAAATTTTTTTGGCAACCTTCCCTATCTCTTTTTTTTTTGTGTCATCCATCTATCCTCCCGCTCCACATTCTCCTTTTTCAAATTCCGCTAACAAATTTATTTCCTTCAAAATTGACCCTTCACACCTCCACCCAATCCCTTTTGGTGTTCACATTGCTTGTGTATGATTGCTTTAGTGTAGAGAAAAATAAAAATTCATAAAACCTATAAAACACCCCAAGAGAATTTAACTAACCCTCTTAGAGCATGGTCCCATGTAGGGGCTTGGGCTCCTATTTTCTTACAACGAAAGGTCCTGCTTATTTTTAAAGCCAACTACGGGAAATAATAGAATATAGGCCTAAAAAATAGGAGCTCCACGTTTTTAGGCCCTTAACTTAAGAGGTAGCTAGAGAGAGGGGTTTGAGAGTTTCCCCTACAGCTTTAGGGCTAACAGAATGTAATATGCATTCCCACCATTATTTTTTGGTGATTTTAGAAATAAATATAATTTTATTTACCTACAAATAACTATAAAAATTCAATGGGATCTATAATATATCAACAAGTATTGTTGAAGAAACTTATACAAAATCACGGACCTTAAAATCAAGCTAAAATGCTTCTAAATTTTCTCAACAACACCCATCAAATATTTATGGAGCCACCCTCCATGGACCATGCTCTTACATGAGACCGCAGCCTTTGGGACGATAAAACTTATACCGCCGCCATCCCTCTGTCATTATAGAAGACACCTTAGTGTTGGATTTTGACGTTCAATGTTACATGTCACAATAATATTATTTGACGGTCTAAAAATTATATGGATGTCATTTAACGTTCAAAATATAATATGCATGTCAAAATTATTTTTATAATACTATTACAAAATACAAAAATAAATAAATAAGACAGAAGCTTTTACGGATCTCACCAGCGGGAAAAAATGTCAATGTTGCAGCCTGCAACTTACGAGATGATGCTCATCTTCGTAGACTGGATATTTGATGTCCGATCTTCAAATATTTTTCTTCACTTTCACAAATTCACCTGAAAGAAAGCACAAATTGTTCCTTACCAAGAAAAAATCAGTACTCCACTTCTCATGTCCTCTGAAACCCTGATCATTTCAGCCATGAAAGAGGCGTGGGTGACTTTATCTAGAGAAACTGTAGATCTACAAGAGCATGGCAGATGATCTGGTCAACGGCTTCAACAAGAACGCATGAATCTTAATTTCAGCATACAAAAATCCTTGTACAGATATAAACAATTGAAAACTAAGATTGATATGATATAAAAAATCGGTACTCAGCTTGTTCCTTAGTAAGAGAAAATGAAAGGATTTCTTTTCCAAATAGTAAAATAAATCTTCTATTTACTAGCGTTAGCCTCCAAAATCCATAAAAATATGGAGGAATTTCAATTAGCTTCCTCTGGAAAACTGATTTCCTTTCGCAGATAATTCTGTGAGATTGTCAAAATTCACAAAGAACGATCTCCAACAGCAAAAATTCAGCAATAACATATATACAATTACAAACCAAAAAAAATCTCTTCCGGAAGATTGTAGTTTCTAATTTTAATTTGTAAAAAATCAAACAAATAATAATAAAAAACAATTACAAATTAAAATGAATAGAAAAAACTAAACAAAAAATCAAATAAAACTGAAAAAAGAAATATGTTTTTGTTTCATAATATTAATAAGATAGTAAGATTCTATTATTTTTATTTTCAATATATTTGAAATTTCTATTTTTATTTATATTATATTTTTCATGAATTTCAAAAAAAATAAATAAAATATAATATTTAATTTACTAACTTTCTTAATTATTATAAATTTAATACACTTTTATATATATATATATATATTGACGGTTAAATTTGTAATATACATGTCATTTTGACGTTTAAATTATAATTTTGCCTGTCAATCATGACGGTCATATTTTAAAAGTGACTGTATTTTGACATCTAAAATGACTAAAAACGTCTAAACGCCTTGCAAAATCCAACATTAACCCGGAGACATAATCAGCAAGTTATGGGACACTTAGATATTTTGAAGGGCAAATACGTTCAAAATGCCCAAAAACGGGCCGGAAGGACGTCAAAGCTCGACTCCCTGAGTTTTCTTATTCAAATTGCGCTCCTACGAGGGTTCTTGCCTGCAAATTCTCCCAAACAAAACTCATGAAAAGGAGGTGAATTTGTTCTCTACTACTAGTACTTTGGCTTTACTATTTTTGCCGTTGAAATGGCTGTTTTTCCTGTAATACCCATTAAAAATTGACTACATAACGGTTAATTTTGTATTTCTGTTCGTCTGATGTGTAGGAATAGCGTTTTCCCATTGCAATACAAAAATACTGGCCCTGGAATTATTCTGGAGTTGTTTTATGACTTTGTCTGATGTGGTACAAATCCTTTTTGAAACCCTGATTTGCGCCCTGGAAATAATGTTTTTATAGTGTAATCTAAAAATGCCCCCGGATTGTTGTGGATTTTTTTGAATGGAACAAAGCGTCCTTAGAAATGAAGTCTGTGCAATTAAAAATGAAGAGTCTGACCCTGAATTATTATGGAATTATCTGGTATGGAAAAAATCGTGACCAAAGCATGATAAACCCTTGTTGAAACCCTAGTATATTTTCTGCGCTCCTCCCAAATTAACTATATTCGCATTTGATATGCAGTGGTTAATTATTTGTAATGGAAATGGGCCTAATGTTAAAATATGCCACCAAATTTATTCTGAAATAAAATTATCTTGTTCGTAGAGATGTCTAAATCGTGAAAAACCCTGGTTGAACCTTTGCATTTTGCCATACAAACTTCTTAATTTAGTACATCTGCATTTGACGTGTGTCTTTAGAAGTGGAAAATCTGTTAAATCTGAAAATATTGCATCTTTAACACTTGAAAATTTGTTAAATCTTTAAATATGACCATCAATTTTTTTCTGGAATGAATTTTTACCTAAAAACGCTGTCTGATTCATGATAAATCTTGTTGAAACCCTACAGTTTTCCATTGAAGCCTCCTAATTTACTACGTTTGCATTCGACAAATCTTAGCCCGAGCTCTTGTAGAACTATTTTGGCATGTTCAACCTTGTTGAAATGCATTTTTGAAGCTAGACATAATGTGTTTGCAATTAAAAAAAAATCTTGCCATGAATTATTCTGGAGTCTTTCTGGCATTGAAAATAATGTTAATGCATGTTAAACCCTATTAATTAACTACACATTGCCCTTTAAACAATGTCTAATGCATTCAAACCCTGACCACAATTTGGTATCAAATCATTTTGAGATTTTATGTCACGATCATTTTGGTATCAAATGCAATATATCCTCAGCAGGGGAAAATGCTTTTGCTTGCAAATTTCTAGATGCCGACCTTGAATTTCTTCTGAAATGATTTTGCTGCATAAAATGATGTTTGATGCACGAGAATGTTGAATTCTAGCAAATTTCCCCTTAATGTCCAAATTGGGCTACATCTTCTCTCAATATGCATGATTGATGAAAAACGCTCAGTTTCTGGCTGGATAAAGCAAAGCACTTGCAAAAAGAAAAAGCAAAAGCAAAAGGCTTATAACAAAGACAAAAATGTTTACAAGAAAGAGTGATTCTTATGAACTATACCTCACTTGCAGCGGAGAGGTTATTATATCATATGTTTGTATTTCTTGCTGTGGTCATTTCGTATCACATTAAATATATCCTCTGTAAACTATAATGTTTCCTCTTATAAATTGGAAAGTCACAACCTGGATTCTAATTTCTAAAATGATATTGGCACGAAAATTGATCTCCAATGCATGAAAAACATTATGTTTTGTACTTGAAATTTCCAAATAGACTAATACTTAGTTTGAAATGGGAAATTTAGCATAATCTATGTTTTCAGACCATTTTCATTTCGTTTTGTCATTATTTCTGTATCAATGTATTGTATACTCCATAAGCATCTTGCTCTATGGTTTTAATTTTTAAATCTACCAGGGAATAGTAGTTTTTCATTCATATCTGAAATTTTGACCTTGAATTTATTCTGACATGGTTTTGGCCTATGTTGCCAGGATACGGGTACGATACACGGATACGTCAATTTAAAAAAACCCTTGGATATGATACGTCTTGGATACGTCCCTGCATATATATTAAAAAATAAAAAAATACATACATACATACATATATATATATATATATATATATATATATATATATATATATACATCTACTCATTTTACTCATTTTTTTAGTCCATAAAAAACTGAAATAGTAATACAAAACTTGAATCAATGTTCAAAACATTCAATATACTTAAGACTTTGCATTTTTATTGATTATGTGGCTGCCATACATATGATATACGAATATCATGTCAACATGAATACGAACAAAACTTGAAATTTGAAAAATATACTAGGATCCATGTTCAAATTTTCAAAACATACAAAATGAGTGAGGGTGTATTATTTTATTCATTTAGTTTTTAGGGTTCGGTTTAGGCTAGGCGACAAAGACGGAAACGCTTTGGGGGCCCCGTACCCGGCTGAAATGTACCAAGTACTAGTACGGGGTATGATACGTTGTGAGTATGGCTAGAAAACGTGCACTACCACGGGATAGGGGTATGGTCCTGGTATAGTTTTGCTTTGCAAAGCCAGACCGACCATACCTTGTCCCTGTGGGTACGTTTCCAGCCGTACCCATTTTTTTTGCACGTCTTTTTTAACCCGAACTTCAACAAAACTTAAAAAAGCATTTTTTTAATTTTAAAACTTTCTAAATCTAACCTAACCCTAAACTACCCCCCAAACACTTATATAAACACCCAATCCCTCTACTTTTTTCTCACACTCAATATTTGATATTTTGCTTGAGCTTGAAGGAGAGAGAGAAAGAGAGGTTGAAGGAGAAAGGAAGAGCTTGGAGGAGAGAAAAAGAGCTTGGAGGAGAGAGTGATTGAGCTTGAAGGAGGAAGAGAGAAGGAGAAGCAAGTCTACAAACATCAAGGAGGATTTTTCCAGGTATTTTACATGCATTCAGGCATTTTTTTAATTTTTGAGCAATGTTTTGTATATGAATATGATCAATATCATGAATGATGTGTTTCAAACACATCATTCATGATTATTGATCATGATCTAAATTTATTTTTAATATTTAATAATTTATTTATTTTACGGTTATTAAAATATAATATATTATTAATTTTTCCGTATTTTAAGTTTAATAGTGAAGTTTTATTTAATTAAACGTTTACCCTCTGTGTATGCTCTCACCTCGCACCATTTATGGCGAACTTGGTGATCAGAATCAAAGATTGACGTGTAGGACTAACTGTTTAATTTTTTTAGTTAGTTATGTGTTCATTTTTTTTTATTTTTTAAAGTTTTAAATTGAATTTGTTAAAAATTTAAACGTCTACCCTCTGTGTATGCTCTCACCTCGCACCATTTATGGCGAACTTGGTGATCAAAATCAAAGAATGACATGTATGGGTCAACAAATTAATTTTCTAATTTGTATTTGTATTTCAATTTGTTGTTTTTAATTAAATTATTTTAATATTTAGCAATGTTTTAAAAATATCTCTTATTGTAGGTTATTGAATTAATCCTACAATCATGGCATCTAGTTCAACTTCAATGTGGGGGAGAGGGGGAAATGTTTCGGGTAATTTGTCACCAAAATGGATCCTAATTATCCTTTACTGGAGACATGTGGAAGTGATAGCTTGTTCCGGTGGTGGTGTCCAAGTTTGGACGTGTCCCCATTGTGAAGCCTCATTTAAATTAAATCATATACCCGTTTGAGAGCTCATTTATCTGCGGCATTGGGGACGGGTATTAGGCACCGTGTAGGAAGGTGGAAAAGAAAACCATAGCCATATACCTAAAAGAGCAAGAGGATGCAAACATTGAAGCAAAGAAGAGCTCGCTCTAGAAGCTGCTTTCTTTACAACAGAGGTCCATGGGAAACCACCAACATCAACACCATCATTTCATCCTTTCATTTAGACTCGTCAAACTATTCCAGATGATGACCCTTTTGATGCAGATACCTCAAGGCCATCAAGCAAGAAAACAAAAGGCCCATTAGAAAAAACATTTAACATCGAGAAGAGGGATATTGTAGATGAATTGGTGTCTCGGTGTATATTTGCATGTGGACTACCATTCAATGTCTTGAGATCACCTTATTGGCAGCAGATGGTGAAAGACATTAATGAGGCACCACAGGGGTATACAAGCCCTAGCTATAATAAGGTTCGCACTTCTCTTTTGGCAAAAGAAGTGCAATACATTTAGACATCTCGATGACAATAATTAGAGATTCTTGGACTGATTCAGGAGTCTCTATTATATCAGATGGATGGAAAGACTCCAGAATAGACCTCTCATCAACATTATTGCAATATGCCCTAAAGGGCCAATGTTTCTGAAGGTTGTTGATTGTGAGGGGGAAGTAAAAGATGCCCAATTCATTGCAAATATTCTCATTTAGGCTATTGAGTCAGTGGGTCTGCAAAGGGTTGTCCAAGTCATCACAGACCGCCAAAATTGCAAGGCAACGGATTGATAGTAGAGGGTAGGTATGAGCACATTTTTTGGACACCATGTGCAATACACTCCCTGAATTTAATGATGCAGAAGATTGGAAAAATTGCATGGATTGAGCAAATATACACAGAGGCAAACGAGATTCAGATGTTTGTCACCAACCATCACATGTCTCAAGCCATATTCAGAAGATTTTCAAAGTTAGAGCTGATGAAGGCAAAATAACAATTCATTTTAAATTTAATATTTGATTTTAAATTTTCAAATCTATTTCAAATTGTGTTGTTATTGAATTGTTGATTTGTTTCCATTCTTTTTAAATTTTTAATAGGTTGTTGAGACTAGGTTTGCCTCTCACACACTCGTCTTGAGACGACTTGTGAAGGTGAGACGTGCTTTGAGCATGATGGTGATTGATAATGTTTGGACCATCTGGAGGCAATCTAACACAGAAAGGGCCCAAAAAATAAAATCATGGATCCTTGATGAGCATTGGTGGGGAAAAGTTGAATATTTGTTGAGTTTCACAGAGCCTATTTTGAGTATGATACGATTTGTTGACAAAGATAATGCTTGCATTGGAGAAATATATGATGGCATTGACTCCATGCTTGAAAAAATCCATGATATCATACAAGCCAAAGAGCAGGATCCTGAGGAAAATTTTTATAGTGAAGTTAAAAATGTGATCGTGAAAAGGTGGAACAAAATGACCACCCCATTGCATCTCCTTGCTTATGCTTTAAATCCCAAATACTACAGCAGTGAAATAGTTGGGAGAGCTGGTAGACAGCGACCATATGATGACCACAAGGTCAGAAATGGGACGAGGTCAGCATTCAGGAGGTTGTTTCCTGATCCAATTACATCACTTGCAATCCGCCAGAAGATGTCGATGTTTGTAAATGGACAAGGTAGCATGGGAGAGATATAGGCTATTTGTGACAAACCCACGATCCATCCAATCACGTGGTGGACTTGTCATGGCCATGATGCCAAGTTCTTACGACCGCCATTACGATCAAATTGCTCTCACAGGTATAAAGTTTGTAACTTGTTATTTGATATTTTAATTACCAATGGCAATTACGAATTAAAATTCAAAATGATATCATTCTTTTTTTAATTAATAATTTATAATATTAATTATTAATACTTTGTTTTTTGTGACAGGTGGCTAGTAATTCTTCTGCAGAGCGCAACTAGAGTACTTATGGCTTCATCCACTCAGCCAAACGCACCATGTTGGCATCGAAGAAGGCTGAAGATCTAGTATACGTTCATTCCAACTTGTGCCTCTTAACCCACAAGACGCAAGAGTATACTAGTGGTCCTAACAAGCTTTGGGACCTCCAACCTGAAAACACGAGACTTTGAAGCTTCTCTGCTTGTTTGGCCAATGTTTCACTTCTTGGCATTGATGAGGAACTTCCAGGGAGCCCTTCACAAGGGTTCGAAAGTGGAGCTAGTGGGAGTGGAGCTGCAAGTGGCATCCATGAAGATGATTTTTACGATAATCTAGATGATATGCTCTAGAAGTTGAGAACTTGAATGTATTATGTTATTTACTATCTAAGTCACTGAGTTCGAGTTCGCGTTCAAGTTCGACAAGGATAAAATTCGGTTCAAGTTCGACCAATGGCAAAAGTTCGAAAAAATCGGCTTTAAGTTCGAAAAATAGAAAAACGTAAAAACATATGAAATTGTTTGAAGGAGATAACGTCCTGCAGATTGCAATCTAAATGCCCTCCAGAAGCGACTGAATCTGCCAACACCACTGCCAACGTCCACCTCCAGAAGCGACTGAATTTGACTTTTATGCTTGCTGTTCCTCTAGCAAAAACACTAACAAAAACACTAACAGATGGCGACTGTATCCTCCAGCAAAAACATTAATAAATTCGTTGTATTTCGCCCAAGCAAAGCAAAAACAGTTGATGTGTTTTGCAGAACGGAGGTAGGGTTTTTAAGGATGTGTTAGGCATTTTCCCCGCGTCTTTTTCCCGCTCATACTGTCCCGCCTTTTTCTACGTTTTTCCCCAGGCGAACTGCACGAATTTTGGCAAATTTTTTGGGACATGTGTCAAGTTCGACGAATTTCGAATTTTTTCCAAAAAATTCGGCGAACCTTGTGACTTAGTTTACTATCATGTTTTGAACATTATGTCAGGACTCATTATGAATCAATACAAACTCAAGTCTCAATTCTCAAAGTATTGGAAATTTCAATTTTGTTTTCATGTTCTATGAATGATTTTAAGTTGTATAACTCTATGAGTATTAAATTTCAATAAGTATGCAATGTATGAGAATTAAATTTCAATAAGTATGCAAATGCTTCTTTAAATTTATAATATATATATATATATATATATATATATATATACTATATAAAACGTACCCAAAACGCACTGCACCCAAGATTTATAAAAATTTGCCGTATCGGCGCACTGCACTACCGTATCCGTGTAGTCTAGACTTTTAGGGAATAGAAAAGTAAAAAAAAAAAAAGAATCAAAACTTTAAAAAGACGTTTTGGTGAGGGATACGTATGGGACACGTACGAAACCTTCCGGATACGTGCCCACCTATCCGGGAGGTTTCCGTGCGCATCCGTATCCGTATCGCATGTATTCGTATCGATACGTATCGGGGGGGATTCGTGGAGGGGCTGGGCGTATCCTGACAACTCAGGTTTTGGCACATAAAGTGATGTCCAATGCTAGGTTGCAAGAAATGAGAAACAAAGAAACATGATGGAAACAAAAATATGATTAGAGATGAAATCGGAGAGGTTGTGCATGAGAAACGACCTTTCCTTACATATAATTTTAATTAAAAATCATTAAGTCAACCATATTTATATTTTTAATATATATATTTTTAATTACTAATATTTTTGTTTTAAGGAATTACGAATATTTTAGTTTTAAGGTCTTTAATTCAGTATTTTAATATTTCCAATACTGAAATTCAAAAATTTCAACTTTGAAAAAAGAATTGTAATAGCCCCTAAACACCCTTTCCGTAGCATCGTTGTTTTGGGCCATTAGAATATTGACATTTCGCTTTCTTGTTATAAGGCTTGAATGCATGCATGAAAGCCTGTGTTGAAATCCTATATATCGCTACGAAAATCTCAAAATTTGACTACATTGGTGTTCAATATGTACTAATTCCTCATTTCTAGTGGAAAATTATCATATCATCTGTTTGTGAGTCCATATTGTGGTTGTTTTGGTATCAATGAAGTATAGCTCCACAAAGGTCTTGTTTGGTGGCTTTACATTTACTTATAACAAATTTAGCATCAAAATCAGTTTTTTCCTTCAATACTACATGATAAATTGCATGATATAGGAAGGATTCGGAAATTAATTTTTAAGCAACTTTGGTGAGGACTTGAATATAACTTTTATTTTTATAATTTTCTCAAGAATGATCTAATCAATAAAATTTGAATAATATTTATTTGCTTGATAAAAAGTTCACCTCTTCCCCACCTCTTGAAATGACATTTAGTTCAAGATTGTTTATTGGATACTTTGTCGAATGCATATGGTCCAAGATCTTGATTATCTGTTATTAATTTTGCGATTTTTTTGTCCAGATTGGGCACTGATTCTTCTTCAATTCTAGTGGGCAGATTGTTCTTTTATGGTTTTCAGCGAATACCAAAGGCTGCTTGACTATTACATGGTCAAAACTTAGGGCATTGCACCAATGACTTCTTTTATTACCAGAATCATCATGTAAGTTATACATTTTGTGCTTATTGTATCTATTGGAAGAATTAGGGTATATTTGCATATGAAGACTATCTTTAGTGTGTACTCTGTCAACGAGTATGCCTCAAAGTGGTTTTTTCATGAGAAATTGTAAAGAAACAATATGAAAACCTGGTTGGCATCTGTTTGTTGCAGATTGATACTTGGTTATGCATATCCAGCTTTTGAGTGCTTTAAAATTGTGGAAAAAAACAAGCCAGAGATAGAGCAACTTATTTTCTGGTGTCAGTATTGGTAATCCCCTTAGACTTATTATCAAAAGATCTTCTTCTATTTATAAAAAGCTTGAACTGTTATTGTTTTTTCTTATTAAGATTGGCTTTCTGGAAATTAAATACAGTGTCTCTTTCAGATGAAAATGATTGCCAGAACAACACTATTCCATTCATAAAGGCTGTGTTTTTCAGCTTTTCAAGTTAATTTTTGATCACGTAATTGAGCATATATTATCTCACATAAAACCTACGGAGTTGAAAGAAATGCCAAACTCCTGCTACATATGTCATCTCCGTGTCTACTTATCATTAAGCCTCAAACACCATGGCATAATCAACAAAGCCTAAGTTGAAAATGGTTATCGACATATTAGGTACGAAAGATGAGCAAAAGCCTCATGGTTTGACTATAAAAACCATACAAGAGAGTTGTGTCTGTTTATCATTATTGAGAAGCATGTGAATTGACACGTACATTGTGCTGGAATGGTTAAAACTGAGCATGAATCACGAGTGCTTAGGACTGCAATGCTAATGGATCCAAAGATCGGATAATGATATTTTTAGAAATGCTCTATTGGAGTTCTCGTATAGGCTTCCATTCCCATGAATTGAATGCACTGCTTCTCTTGCATTTGGATGTCTTTAACTACAGCTAGTACATGTCCTTGACCTAGGTCAAGGTCTCCCGCAACAGACTTAAGTTTGAGTATGATTATGTGATTGCTCTACATAATGATTCATAATATCATATTGGATTTCATTCTCCACAAGCGATGTGATCTACAAAGGGCGATGCAAAGGGTTCTAATGGTTGAAGCATTATTCTTCATTCTTGACAAGTCATGAAATCTACAAACCGTGATGCAAAGGGTTCAAATGGTTAAGGCTTATCCTTTTAAGTTATAATGATGTGGTTAACTTCAGTGGTGTTCATTGCCTGCTTTATTCTGATATTTTACCTTCTCTACATCCAATCAAATTGTCCCCTTGAGCATTGCATGTCGCTTGTGCGCAGGATGCACTTCAAAGCACCCTCATCACCAGTCACAGACATCTTATTCAGCGTTTGCCTCCCTCTAGAAATCTATAGAGCTCCTTCTGCCATCTGAGCTGTGGGCATTCTGAGACTCTTTTTGAAGTGTTGTTTCGGACAATAGGGACTCCTTAACACCCTGTCTAGGTTTGCCTGCAGTAGTTGCTTCACAAATGTTTTTCATCCTAACAGAATCCAGAAAGAATTTCTTGAACTTAGAATTTCATTGTCTGACAGACTAGTAACATGATGGAGCAAGAGGACTTTCTGATCAGCTACGCATTTAATAGTGATCCAGTATGGCATAATGCTGATATATTGCCAACCGATCATTCAACCTTAAGTTATACATTCTATGATATGTAATTGGAATTCAAAAATATCATTTGCAAAGAGCAGTAGGATATTTAGTTTACTCTTTATAGTCTAAGATTTTAATCACATCAATGGTGAGTAATTGAACATCTAGATTAGCTAGCCAACTGATATTTTCACTATGCTCTCAATAACAGTGTTTAGATGTAACTCTTTGAGGTGTCAATACCGAGGAACTCCTGTTTTTAAGGCTGTGATGGCAAGTTGGGGGGCATCTTGAGGATTTCACCACTGTTTTGTTAAGACCCCTGCCAAGAACAATCTCATCGGATTCAAAGTCCATAAATTTGGTTTGATCAGTTATAAATTTATAATGAATCACATAGGTGCAGACCATTGTATCAACACGATTACATATGGTGCCTCTCCTACTGCAAGTCTGAAGTTGCCTTTGGCTGTGCTATTAAAATTATGTTTTACATAGTCATCCAGAGGATGTAACAAACAATGTTGAGCCCTTCACATATTATTAATACGATTCCTATTAACAAGGGGATTGTACTTGGCTTGAGATGTCATTGTTTCAGACACTGTTGCTTCTGACTTCCCTAAAATGGCTTCTACATTTATGCTTTTATCTTTGAAGATGTGCTTGTCTCTCTCATGCAGAAGAACCATTGGAAAAGATAGAGAGCAATTCCTCACTCCCTGCTGTTCTTTTCTGGTGAAAAACTACATGAGACCAAATTATTCTCCATAAAGATTCATCTAATTTGTATAATGACAATGTAGATAAACTTCAGCCATATACTGCAAGAAAAGTGGCAGTTTAGATGGAGGTGCTATGTATTCTCCTCTTGGGGTATGTGGAGAACATGACGAGCAGCCTAAAGATCCTGTTTTCTAAGATGAGTTGAAGAAAGTAGACAGTCCTTTTTAGGTAAGGCACAAGTACTTGTTCGTGTTGGCCAACCTTTCTTCGACTGTACTGAATTCCAGATATTAAAATTTAAAAGCTTATCCTCATTTAAACTCAAATTTTTATAACTGGATTTGGCAGATTAGGATAAACTTCTAGGTTCCTTCCATTCTAAAGCATCCCTACCCTTCCCTAAAGGAGTTTTGTTGTTAACAAGGGAGTATGGAACATTTGGCAACAAATACTATACAGATTAAAGATAATTGCATAGTAAAATACTTCTACGATGTGCCGGCATTTTCAATCAAGCTTGCGCTTGAAGGCCTCACTTGAGATCTAGAGAGCAGGAGGCAACCTCATATTATGAGAGACTTGCGAAGTTTTGACACGAGCTTAAAGCATAACCAAGGAATACAAATGAATTGAACAAGATCTACACTAAACATTCACAAAACAAGAAATACTGCAATACATGTAAAATCCTCATTCAAACCCTATTTAACATATATCTGCAAGAATAATCTATTATATTAACGATTCAAAGAATGTCTTGTGCTATGTGCTGCAAGAATTGACAACACATGATCAATTATAGGCTCAAACAATACTATGATGCTGTTTGAAACCCTCATATACATCAAAGTAGTTCCAGAACCAGACCCTTATCAATAAAAGACCAAGATAGGACTAAGACCAAAAGTTCTTTACAACAAGGATTTATGGACTTGCATAGATTTTGCAAACAACTTGACACTGCTAGTTGTTGTGCAAATATTCCTTAAGATCCCCTTTTAGATTCTTCTAAAATGCCCAATTGTCTTTGAGTTGGCAAGCATATTCAGTCTCTAGAATCTTCCCTGCTCCCTCAGGCATCTGCAATTGTTTGGATTATCCACTCCTTTAATTCCTGTGTCATCACGTGTCAAAACCCTATTCCTTTTGCGCTGACCAATTATCCTGCACCGTGGAGTGATTCATGATAAAGAGCTCGAGTATTGCGTTTTGGGGTCAACATCTCCCCACACTAAATATTTTGTCAGTCCTTGGACAAATGCCTCTTGCATTGATCTCTTCAGGCACAATAATTCTGCACGACAAGTACCTTAGGTTTCTTGCTTTGCAGTTCAGTTCTCAACGCTGCCCAACTCCCCAATACTGCCTCTGATTCGCCCTTTTTGCGCGTGCCTCTCGCAAAATCTGCTCAATTGCCTCTAAATTTTCAAGACTATTTTCCGAAGTATCCTTCATTATTTGGCGCTGACTGTCCAATGCAAACAACTGCCATTTCAAAAGGTCCTTTTCATCCAAGAATTTTGCCTGGTAGTCTTCAAATACTTCAACTGCTTTGCCCTTCTTGGTCCTTAGCGCTTTATCTAGCACACGTACCTTATTCAAAAGTTTTCTATTCTCCTTGGCATACCCCTGAAGTTTCCCTCCACAACAGCACCTTTAGTTGCCCTTCCTAATATGTCAATCATGATGATAAATAGATAAGGAGAAAGGGTGTCGGCCTGTCTAATTCCCCTAGAGGATTTGAAAAACTGGCAAAAACTCCATTAATCATGACCGAGAAAGAGGGAGTAGAAATTCATCTCCAAGTCCATTGCCTCCAATCTGAGCTAAATTTAAACTTCTCAAGGATTTGATCAAGGAACTACCATTTAACCCTGTCATAAGCTTTGATCATATCCAGTTTGATGAACATACCAGCCTGGCCACTGTGTCTGAGGGAGTGGATTGCCTTGTGGGCTATCACCATACCTTCCATGATTTTTGTCCACCCAACACAAAGCCTCTTTGTTCCTCAGAGATGATCTCATCCAAGCATAACTTCAGCCTATTGGCGATGGCCTTGGTGACAAATTTATAGAGTAAATTGCACAGAGAAATGGGTTTAAAGGCATTTAAATAGGGCCAGTCTTCTCTTTTTGGGATAAGGGTTAGGAATGTAGTGTCTCGCTCCCTAAAAATATTTTCTTTTTCTGCACTCTTCTATTGCCGCTGCTACCTCTGGCTAACTATCTCCAAAAAAGCTGGTAAAAACCAGCTTGGAAGCCATCTGGGCCGGGGATTTTCCCGCACCCAGATTGAGAACAGCCTTCATAACTTCTTGTGCAGATACAGGAAAAGTGAACATTTGATTTATCCCTTCAGTTACACATGAGGAGATATACCAGTTAAACCAAGATTGGTCAGCTACCCTGTCTCTTTAAGATTATTTGGCAACGGACCCTTGTAGAAGGCAATTGCTTCATTCCTTATGTTCTCCAACTCCTTCAGCTCTACACCGTTTGGACTAACGACCATCAATTCTATTTCTGTTTCTCCCAAATTACAATCATAGTTGATAGGTGGAAGAACTTGGTGTTTCTGTTCATTTCATTGAGCCAGCTTATCTTGGAATTTTATTTCCAAAGGTTTTCCTCCCGCTTCCAAAATCTTTTGTTGCTCCATCAAGAGGTACTTTTCTGTATCAGCCAGGCCTTCATTCCATGCCCATTGATCTAATGATACCCGAATTTCCCTAAATTATGCCTCCACACATCTTTTCTTATCAAAGATGTTCCCAAATTTGTGCTTATTCCATACCTTAGTGGCCTATTTAACAGCTTCGAGCTTCTGAGAAAGAACATAACACTCTAATCCCATCACCAGAGTTTGCCAACACTTTATTACAAGTTCAACAAAGGAAGGCTCTTGAAGCCACATAAATTCAAACTTGAAACAAATAGGTCGAGGTTTTTGGTCTACCACAAGTTTAAGTGAAATTGGCTAGTGTACAAATCCAGTGAATTCAAGTACCTCTGCCCTAAATTTATAATTTTTGGATAGCATATCTGAAATTACAAGTAGCCAGTCCAGCTTTTCCAAGATGAGCTGATCTCCATGTTTCTATTATTCTATGTGAACCCTGAACCATAAGATCCAAAATCAGTCAACCCAGCATCAAGAGAAAATTCATTGAAGTCACATGGCCTGAGTAATTCGATCCCCTTGTCTTCTATTATTCTATGTGAGACCTGAACCATAAGGTTCAAAATCCATCAACCCAGCATCAAGACAAAATTCATTGAAGTCACATGGCCTGATTAATTCTAGCTGTGCCTCCTCTTTTCTCTGACAAGTTTAATATGGCAATGAAATTTACCTCCAAGCATCCATTCCACTGCATTCATTCCACCGTTTAGATTGGATAGGTTTTCTCGACACAATTTCTTTGCATCATCTTCGATTGTTCCATACACATTGGACAGGAGGAAGTGTATTCTACTTGCCAATTCTTTAACAAATATATTAATGAAATGATTGGAAGAGGCGGTAAAAATACACTAACATACCTTTGGGTTCCAGGGAATAGCTAGATCCCTTGACTTTGCAGCCGCCTCCTCAATGATCCACTCACAGTTTATCCAGATTTGCTTCATTTATGCTTCAAATTGATTTCTAATCACCTTAATTTCTTGCAACAGAAGGATATTGGGTTTGACATCCTCCACCAAATGCCTAACCAGGCGACACTTCTCAGAGGCGTTTAAGTCCCTGAGATTCCAGCTAATGATTTTGATAATGCCTTGGTGGCGAGATTAGCCTGGCTACCCAACTTGATTTTAGTGAGCTTCTTCTCGCTCCCTGCTCTAAGTTAGTTTGAGTATCAAATTGAATTTCGTCTTTCTTGGTCTTCTCCCCACGGGTTAGCAGGTCATGTGGAAGGTTGTGATTTGGTGGCTGCCGAACCCAGGAGTTTTTGTGATTGCCAAACGGGCTTCCATATCTCTTCATCATCTGAGAGCCTGACATTATTTTGAAGGTCCTCTTCTCCCTTACTTTGCTGTTCAATTTTTTTGATATGTTTTAAGATGTCTTCTTCCATAACTGGGTCCAGATGTAGCCTGTGAATGGTATATATAATTTGTTCTGACTTGGGCTTCAAAGGGGGCCTTCAATATTTTCTTTGTTCATCACTCTAGCTGCTCTCTCTCTTAAAGCAATCTGCTCGTTATTAGTTTTCTCACATGTTGGGAGGGATGGCACAATCAATGTTACTGCCCAGTCCTAGGGACTGGGGTAGACACTAGATCTCGAGGCAAGGCCGGTGGAAAAGGTTAGCCAGCTGGTCCGGCTCTTTTTCTTTCAGGCTTGGATTGGTGAACATAGTTTCATGACAAGAAGAACTGGGAATGATTCCTCCAATTTATCCATTTCTGTCGATCTTTGGAAATTTCCTTGTTTTTACAATGGATTTGCTTGGGATCCTTACTTCCCAATTTAGGACTTTGGGTAGTCATGTGACTGATTTCGCTTTACAGGGTTTTTTTTTACCTGATCTATTCCTGCCATCATGACCTTTGGCATTCTCAAGGAAGACTTTTTCACGCGATCCACATTGTGGCATTAAAAACATCTAGAGGGAAAACATTCATAGTCCAGATCTTGTCTCCAGTTGCTCTTTGAGGATGACAACCGAATAGCATGAGGATAGGGTTAGTGAGGTTGACCATCACACAAAGTCTAGCATAGTTACAAAACTCATACTTGAAAGTGGCCTCCTTTGTCTTATCCTCATCCCAATATTCTGTGGAGAGCTTACGCAATTTTACCAAAATGGGTACTTCCCGGATCAATTCCTCCAAAGGGTTGGAACTGGGAGATCAAAGTTGAAGGTATACGCCAATATTTCTAAAAACTAGGGCCGTCCCTTGAAACCCACTCCCTATCTTCCTGCCTTTGGCAAGTAACTTGGAAGTATTTTAGAGATGAGCCTAATCTCTGATCTGGTACAAAAGGACCAATTGACCCCCTTCCAATGCCGCAGAGCATCCAGATTGCACCAAGCCTTGATAAACCTACATCTTAATGCTTTCTCAACATATAGGAGCCCCTTTTTTCTTGTAGCCGATCCAAAATGTCCACAATGGGAATAAACACTGAGATTTGTACACATATTCCTTGCCCAGAGTATTTTCCCGTACAGGATCGCTTTTTCTGAAATTCAATTTCTTTTGGTGGTCTGGATTCCAAAAGTTCTAGGATTCAAAAGCCAATCAAGGCCAATGATTGTGCCTACTTCCTCAAGGCTGTGGACTTGACGGATAAGAAGCAACTGTGCAAAGGAGGCTCGGTTTAAAAATCAGGTTCTAGGATGACGATGAACTTAACTGCAATGCAACTGGTCAACTTCCTAAACTCGCGTTCCCCATGCGAATAGGGTTCAACAGAAGTGTATTGACCAGAGCAGATGCTTATGCTTCCAATTGCTCACAGACACTGAGGATGCCTTCCCGACTTCACTTCCGTCATAATTCTGTCTTTTCTCCCCAATTTTGTGCCCTAATTCGAACTCCTGATATGCCTTTTTGCATTCCTTGTCACGCTTCATCCTTCCCAGATGGTTTCATTAAATCCTTGGAAATTATTTAATTAGTATTAATTATTGTTTTCATTGCAGTTTAATGAACTGAATGGTTTCATTTGATTCCAGACACAATAAGAACTCTTCCATCCTGCAGTATTTGGTAATAAACTCTTCTACAGTAATTTCAAGTTTTTATGTTTAAATAATGAATGCCATCATCTAAGCTGAAAGGGTTCTCTTGACATGTGGTACTATGAAATCTTGATGATATATCTGCTAGAATGTATGCATCTAATGAACCATTTTTGCATTAGTTTGAATCCATATACGATGATGATAATAAATATGTAATCGTATGTTCAATGTTCCATTCTTTCTTTGTAATATTTCTTATTTTCTGAGAGGGAATACATTAATGTCACAGTTTTCATGAACAACTCTAAAAACACCAAGGTTTTGGGGCATTTTGTTTCCAGGATCATAATTGCAACATTGACTGTACTTGAGAGAGTTTTAGATACTTCCATTTCGTGGTATGTACAAGCCCTCTTCCCTTTGACTTTAGCAAATGCGTTGATGAAATTTATACATATAAAATTAGAAGTGGACGGTGTTGGAGCTGTTAAAAATATCAGTGTTGAATGTAAAATATATTTATTTCAAACATCGTCTTTTGCATGTTAATCAAGATATGATTAGATATCATGTGCTGGCTGTGCTTATTGTTTGGTTTGGTTGAAGATAAATGCCAATATCATATTTTCAGAGACTAGTATTACTCTATTACCTAGCTAAGGACGTGGTTGACAACTAGGCATCCCTAAGAAGGTGCCAGATGGCTTGCCAATATGCTTCTATTTGATTTGTGAAAAGTTGTGAGCAAATTTTGGTTAAAGTCAAAGAAATATGCTTCCTTTCATCAAGGCATATATATAGGAAATGCAATTCACACTGTCCAAGGTTTTGAAAATCTCTTAGTTGGGGAAAATGAAAATGGCAGGGAACTCATATTTCTTATAATATTTTTTATTTTATTTTGTGTACAAATTGTGGGTTCGATAAAATCTTCCTTTCCCATCATACCCCATATTTCCTTTTGTGTCTAGTTTTTGCCCTTGATTTTTGCCTTTGTTGTCATTGTTTCCCTGATTTTAGCATCCTAGAACCATTTCCCTTGTTGGGTTATGAAAATGTAAATAGTTTTTGTTTTTTTGAGTATGTTGTATGGGTTTTGTGTTGTTGCCTTCTGCGATGCTTTTTCAAATTGTCATTTTGATTGAAATAAAAAGTGTGAGAACAAGATCTTCAATTCAAATAATTATACAGAGCTGCCCATTGGAGTTTTGCTTCCAGGCCATGGGATATATTTTTGGGGTTTGTGATATTTCTCAGATGATATAAATGTCTAATTGACCATATGTTTGAGAAGTGTTTTTAAAATCTAAATAACACTACATATATAGATATTATAATTGTCTCCAACACCCCTTACATTGGTCAATGTATATCTTATTGCAATTACACATTTTGGAATAGGATGAGTAGTCGATTTCGCTGTGTGTGTAAACTGTAAACCATAGTTGCAGGGAGATGTCTCCTACCACCACCTAGGATGCGTCTCGGAGATGGGTATGGAAACGTCCCTCGTGCCTAGAGACGTTTGCAGGAGACTTTCAACTTCTCCTTGCTGTCTTTATAAAAGACTGATTTTTACGCAAAAAAAAAAATTGCAGCTTTGAACTTCATGTAGGGTAGTGACAAAGAAGTTGAAAAAAGCTTTAAAACAGCCAAATGAAGGATTAAGACAACAAGATTCGTAGGTTGTTTTTTAGGAAAAGACGGACAATATTATCACCAGCTTGTAGATCAGATAGAGAAGGAATCAATAACAATGTTTATTCAAGCAAAGTTCTTACAATGTGAAGAAAATATAGATCCCATTCAAGAGGTGTTGGTAAAAATAGAAAAGTACAAACTTGAGGCCCCCAAAATCCTTGACCAATATCAAGGATGTCTGATTATCTTAAATCTAAAGTTTCCTTTGATGATTACTTGGAGTTACTCAAAATGAGGAATCCAAATAAAAGAGGGTTGTGTGAATACATAAGAGGGTTGAAGAAGAAAGAAGAACAATTAGTGCTACAAGAAATTGAGAGGAAGCAACCCATGAAGGAATCCACCATACAAGAGGAAGTTGAAAAAGATGTTCTGTTCAAGAAGCACCCATCAATCTCCCAAAGATTGCGTTTGTGCCATATGAAGGGGATTTGCAGAATAGCTGTAAAAATAAAAGTGAGGAAGTCAAGGGCGAAAGGACATCACTTGTTGGATGCAACGAGCTCAAGATGGAAGAAGATGCACCAAATCATGAATGATCCTCCGAACTTCCAAAGGGTAAGCCATTGATTGATTTTTAGAGTAGCATTATGGATGGATATGCATTGGAGGAGAACATTTTGATTAGCACTAATTTGGGAGTCTTGAGTCCCAAAGATGGAGGTGTTGAGGGTATCTCAACAATTCCTATTCCGGCATAGGAAGGTGAGCACTTTGATTACAGCCTAAGGTATACGAATATTTCAGATCTATTGCTCCCTATTATGTCATTTCAAGATAGGGTGAAGGATACAACTTGTAGCATAAAGCATGCACCTGAGGAAAATGACTCAACAGATACTAATGTTGGCATTGAGCTTGTTGAAATTTTCAGATCAACAACTAATGATAAGCAGTTTGGGCAAAGTGCGGGACAACAATTATTTGGACGACACTTTGCGAGTCATTTATGCCGGCATCACATGAAGCATTGAGGGTTGGGAATTGCAAATTCCCAAGGTGGATTTGGGATCTCGGTTGCTTGAGGGCAAGCAATTATGGGAAGGGCGGACTGTAATGTCCCCTTTTCAAAATTAATTAATTCAGAATACTGAAATATCCCTTGTGGGATACCACGCAAAAGTACACAAAATATAGATAAATTGCAGCAAATAGAAAATCTGATTTTCTGCAGTAAATACCCAGCTAGGGCAGCGAACTGATTTTTATTGATATTTCTCACAATACTTGCCCAACACACATGAAAATTTGCAGGAAGCTTGCTATGATAATAAAGAACACTAGAACAATATTTTTGGAATTTTTCGAATCATATATGATTGCCAGAAAATTACAGAAAAACCCTAGACAAGAAAACCTCAAAAATTCATATCTTCTCAAATACTTATGATAAAATTCTGAAATTTTGGAAATAACATCTATTAATAATATGAATGAAATCCCAATCGCCAGACCTGGAAAAAGCACTCTGAAAACCCTCCAAAACCACTGTAAAATCCCAAAATGGGTCGCTCCACCGGAAAGAGACCAAAAACCCTCCAAAATTCCTCTAGAAATGGCGCCAAAACCTGCTCTAATCGCTGCAATAAAACAAATCTGAAACCCTCGATTTTTCTCCACAAAAAGCCCAAAATTCCTCCAAAACCCTTCTCTGAAAACTCTGAAATTGATCTCTGAAAATCAGCCTTGAATTAGTTCCAAATTGACAAGCTAGGGTGGATCTTCCACCACCGAAGAATGCCCTGCTAGCTAGGAATGGATCTCTCACCACCAAAGCTAGGGTTCCTATGGGATCTTACTCCACAAGCTAGAAAAACAATCAACAGTTGCTCAATGGAAATCATAAGTGTGTATGCAAGAATGAGCTCCCTTTCTTCCCAAACCTCCTTTTATAACTTTTCATTACCTTTTTTCCAAGTTGGGAGCTCCATGTGGGACTAAAAGTGACTTAAGTGACCCCAACGAAGAAATAGAATAATAAAGTACTTAAGTCACCCCAACGAAGAATTATAACATTAAAGTGTTATTAGTCACCCCCCTTAATGACAAAACATAATGTTTGCCCCCACCAAGCCACTTAACACCCATGCCAATGCAAAAATATAACAAATAAGCAAGGTGGAATACCCAATAGCCTCTAAAGTCTTTAGCCCCTTGGGTATGACCAAGGCTAAGACTAAATTTTGGCCCTTAGGCCCTCTGTGAAGGAAAGGGGACATTACAGTCCTCCCTTCTTGAAATTTTCTTGTCCCCAAGCAAATGCAAACTAGGATGTTGTAAAATCTGTTCTCCCTCCCAAGTAGCATCCTCAAGTGGCAATCCTCTCCACCGCACCAAATACTCTGTGATCACCCTGCTTCTGAGCCTCCTTTGTCTCACCTCAATAATAGATTCTGGTTCCAAGACCAGCTTCCCCTCATCATCCAATGGTGGCAACTCCGTGGAGGGTACGATATGCTGTCCAAGTGCCCTTTTAAGGCACGAAACATGAAAGACATTATGTATCTTACTGTGCTCTGGAAGCTCCAACTCATATGCAACTACCCCAACTCGTCGTGCTACCCTGTATGGACCATAGAATCGCGGTTTCAACTTCTCTGCACCCTTCTGCTTCAGTGAGGATTGTCTGTATGGTTGCAAGCGTAGGAAGACTAAATCTCCCACCTCAAAAGACCTCTCTACCCTGTGCCTATTTGCATATATCTTCTGCTGATTTTGTGCCTTCTGAAGGTTCTCTTTGAGAGCTTTCAGAATATCCTGGTTCTCTTGTAACCAATCATGAGCTTTGGGAGCTCGACTGTTATACGACAATACTAAATCTGCAAATGACATAACATCATACCCGTATAAAGCTCGGAAAGGAGTCATGCCAATGCTCATCTGATAGGTGGTATTGTAACAATACTCACCCATGTGCAACCACCTAATCCAAGCACGCTGATGACCTGTCACATAGCTATGCAAATAGCCCTCTATCCACTTGTTAACTATCTTCGTTTGTCCATCAGTCTGTGGATGGTAGCTCGTGCCAGGGGTCAACTCAGTACTTGCAAGCTTGAAGATCTCCTGCCAAAAAGTGCTCATGAAGACCTTATCCTTATCACTAACAATATTTTTAGGCAACCCATGAAGCCTAAAAACACACAGTATAGAATACCTGAGCCACATATGGTGCATCATGCCCCTTGGGCAGAGAAAATGAAATGAGCATACTTAGTCAACCAATCAACTACAACATATATGCAATCATGCCCATGTACTGGGAGTCCTGTAGTAAAATCCATGGATATGCTTTCCCACTTTTGCTCGGGAATAGGAAGAGGCTGAAGTAATCCTGTTGGAAAAGAATGCTCGGCCTTGGTTTCTTGGCAAACCACACACTCTTTGATATGATTAATGACATCATCCTTCATCCCCTTCCATGTAAATCTCTCTTTGATATACCTGTATGTCTTGAAGTATCCAGGATGCCCTGCTAATGGTGTATCATATATTGCCCGAAGGATCTTCTTCTTCATCTTGGACCCTGGTACAAGGAAAAATTCTATCCTTGTAGTCTATGAGATCATCCAAGACTTTGTACTTGTCATCCTGTATAATACCATCCATGACCTCACATGCAAACTGATTTTTGGAATACTCAACAAGTATGTGAGCCTTCCAATCTGCTGAAATCTCAGACATAGAACTAAGCATAGAGGTAAGGTAAGGTCTCCTAGATAAAGCATCAACAACAACATTATTCTTACCTTTGGTGTACTCTATGTCGAAGTCGTAGGTTTGTACCTTGTTCACCCATCTCTACTGGCGATTGTTGAGATCTTTACGCCTAGGAAGAACCTCAAACTATTGTGATCCGTATGAACCATGAATTTGCTGCCCACAAGGTACTATCTGAATTTGGCCAAAGCATGCATGATGGCCAACATCTCTTTGTCGTAAATTGAGTACCCTTTCTCCATAGGGCTCAATTTCCGACTCTCATAAGCAATGGGGTGCTTATCTTGCATAAGCACTGATCCAATACCCTCTCTTGATGCATCACACTCAAGTACAAATGGGCGAGAGAAATCTGGCAATGCAAGAACATGACATGAGCTCATTACCTCTCTTGAGGTGATAAAAAACCTGTTGTGCTGCTTCAGACCAAACAAAAGCCCCCTTCTTGGTCAAATTTGTCAATGGAGCAGTTAATCGAGAGAAGTTCTTCCGAAATCTCCTGTAGTATGTGCATAGTCCCAAGAACCCTCTCAAATGTGTCAATGTCTCCGGGTGGTGGCCAATCCGAAATTGCTCGAATTTGTGGTGGGGCCGGTGTGGTTGATTATGTCATGACTACCCCGACTTGATTCCTTACATCCACCACTTATCGTCTCCCCATCCCTCTTGCGACCATCGACCCTCTCCTTTTCCCTTCGGACTACCCGCCCTCATGACCTCGCCCCTCCCCTAGGTATCTCACGTACTATTTGGAAATTCGACAAAGGGGATCCCAACACTTTTTCCTCCCACCTTCGTCTGCTTCCCCATTTACCATTCCCCATTTCACCTCTCTCACCTCAAACCAGATGTTTAATACCCTCTCCTGGGCTATCCGTGAGGCGGCCACGAGTTCCTTTCCCCATGTCACTCTTTCCACCCTGCGTCATGGTACATGCCCTATGAACAAATGGTATGACGAGGAATGCAAGGCCTTCCATCGGAAACTCCGTTTTGCCTTCCTGCACGCCCTTCCCTCCTTTCCTTCCCTGAAGTCAGCCTATCGTCGTCTCCTCCGTCATAAGAAACACACCTTTATCTCTCATAGGTGCTGAGAGCTCCGCATGTCGCTTATCCACTCCCCAAAGCATTTTTGGCACACCATTCTTCCCCGTCATTCGCCTTTACCCCTGGACTTAGATCCCAATTCCATGTTCACTCACACCTCCACTCTTTATGACTTCCCTGGCCAGCCTCACATCCAGGTTGATTCCCCTCCCTCCCATTGCCATATTTTCACCCACACCAACGTGAGGAATGCCATTCTTGCTATGAGTTGCAGTAAAGCAGGGGATGAGGAAGGGTTCCAAGCGGAACTTTTCAAACATGGGCGGAAGACACTCCTTAGTTATCTTGTGGACCTCTTCAATCAGGTGGTTTGTACCGGTTTCCCAGAGTCTTGGTCCCACCACATTATCCACCCCATACACAAGTCGGGGCCTACTTCCGACCCCAACAATTACCGGACTATCATGGTGGGTCACACATTCTCCAAGCTCTATGCTACAGTTCTTCACTTGCAGCTTTCCGAGTTCCTCGATCAGTACCGTTGTAGAGCTGGGGGGAAGGCGGGCTTCCGACCGACTTTCCAGACTATCGATCACATCCTCACTCTTCGGGCTATTATCGAGGAGGCCCGCCACCGCTCCTCCGAGTTTTCTGCTTGTTTTGTGGATTTTCGGAAAAGCCTTTGACTCGATTTCATGGGAGCCCTTTTCCGTAGGCTCAGAGATATAGGCATCTTCGAGACTCTTCTTACAACCATTATGCGCCTTTATGAGGAGGTCTTGGGCCGCCTTCGCACCTCTGTTGGCTTGTCCGCATTCATCAAGAGTACCATTGGAGTCAAACAGGGCTGCCCCCTCTCTCCTACCTTATTTGGGATCTACATTGATGAGCTTGAGGATTTTCTCAGAGATCACATCCAGGAGGGTGATGGTTGTCTTCTGCACCATGTTCTGATCCACATTCTCCTCTTTGCAGATGACGTAGTTCTCCTTGCCTCCTCGGCTGAGGGCCTCCAGAGGCGCGTTGGATGCCTTAGCCCTATTTTGTGACCACAGGCAACTGACAGTGAACCTTGGGAAAACCAAAGTTATGGTTTTCAATTGTCTGAAGACTTCGGACCTCCACTTCTTCTTTAGGGGTGAGGAGATTGAGATCACTTGCTCTTACACATACCTGGGGATCCTATTCTCTGGACCTCGTTTTAGCCTCTGTCCTGCTCTCCAACCCCGGGTCAATAAGGGGTATGGTTCTTTGGCGATTCTTGAGAGACAGTGTTTCCGTCACCACTTTCAGGACATTCTTTCCAAGATGTCCCTCTTCGATTCATTGGTTAGGCCCACGGTTCTTTATGGTTCGGAAATTTGGGGTCCCTCTCTTTTGGACTCAGATTGGGCTACTATTGAGCGTGTTCAGATCCTCATGCTCAGGCGTATTATCAGGTGCAAAGAATCTGTCCCTCACAACATTATTCTTGCTGAGTTCGGGGCTCACCCTTTTCGTTTGGAGACCATCTTTAACCTTGTGTTGTTGTTGCACCGTATCCGAGGTTTTTCTAGCTCTTCCGTTGACAAGGACAGGTACATTTACCTTGCCTACTACTCCTCTGAAGCTATTGCATCCTCAGATCATAGTGGTCGATCTCGCTTTATTGGTATGCCTGCGTTTCTCGCCTTTTCGAGTCCATTGGCATTTGGGTGGACCGTCTCCCTCCCTTCAACTATTCTCTAGATGCCCCGCCCATCTCCTACCGAAACAACAAGACCTTCATAGAATAATCAGAGATGATATCTACAGACAGTTCATTCAACACACCTGGACCAACCCTCCAGGGGCTACATCCAAAGATGTCCTTCTATGCGGCACACTTTCTTGAGATCCGGGATGGGGTCATTATCAAACCCATGTACATTTCCCGACATTGGTTACAGGTCCTTCGTATCTCTCTGGGTCAGTTTAGAGTGGGCTCACACCGTCTTCGTGTGGAGACTGACCATCACCTAGACCGCTCGGAGCAAACTTGCCTTCTTTGCTCTCTCGAGGAGGTTGAAACTGAAGAACACTTCATTTTTCGGTGTCCTGTTTACTACGAGATTCGAGGGAGATTCCATTGCCTGTTCCGTGAGCTTCCTTCACCACTTTCTTCAGGTACTATGATCAGAGATGTCTTGCTCTTTATCTTCAGGAGGCCCTCAGGCTTCGGGACAAGCTCCTCCACCCTCCTCCCAGATGGATTAATACTAGACAGATCACCTCTTTCTTCTCGGTGCTCTCCCGGCGAGAGGCACCAAGCGGCATCTGGACACGAATCTGGACTCCCAGTTCAAATCTGTCAGGTCTCGGGACTCCATTTCTCCCACCCGTGGCTCCCCGCCTCAGGCACGTCTCGGGGCCCCTCCACATAGACAGTGATCCACCAAGCTTACAGGGAGGCTCCGCCTTCCTTCCGGCCACCTGCTTCCCAGACATTCCACAGTCTCAGCTACTGGTCATCGGCGCATTGCGAGTTACTTCCATCCGGCCTTGAGTGTTAGGTGATGTTGTTGGGGGTGTTGCTCCTTCTTCCGCTCCCCCACATCGTCATCTTCATCTTCTTCTTCTTATTCTCTGGCTTCTCGGCATTTGCTGCCTCCTTCTCTTCCTCTTCTTCTCTCATTGTATTTCGGGTGACCCCTTTGGGTCCTCTTGTTGGGTTTTGTTTGCTTTGTACTTTGCAGTCCCATTGACCTAATTTTGTGGTCATGTGTTGGACATTAATATTATTATCTTATCTCCTATCAACCTTCACTACCCCTCCACCAATCACATATCCCAAATATAATAGCTCTATCATGCCAAACTCACACTTAGAAGCTTTCGCATATAGCGAATTAGCTTCTAATATCCCTAAGATCTCATCAAGGTGCCTCATGTGATCCTCCCAAGTCCTATTGTAGACCAATATGTCGTCAAAGAAAACCAATACAAACTTCCGTAAGTGGTGGTTGAACACATGGTTCATACAAGACTAGAAAGTCGCTAGTGCATTAGACAACCTGAATGGCATCACTAGAAACTCAAAGTGACCATAATGGCACTGAAAGTTGTCTTATGCACATCTTGCTCTCTAACCTTGATCTGGTGATATCTAGATCACAAATCTATTTTAGAAAAATAGATTGCCCCTGTAGCTCATCTAGCAACTCATCAATGCGTGGCACTGGATACTTATTTTTTATTGTCTTCTTGTTCAAGGCACGGTAATCTATGCACATCTACATGGTTCCATCCTTCTTCACCAACACCATTGAAGAAGCAAAAGGATTGGAACTAGGTCTGATATGCCCCATCTCAATGAGCTCATGGATAGTCCTCTCAATCTCATCCTTAAACTATTTGGGGTGACGGTAAGGAGTAGTAACCACAGGTCTAATGTCCTCAAGCTCGATCACATGTTCAAATCCCCTATCCGGAGGTACACCTGGAGGTATGTCGCCAAAACTGCACTATGCCTATCCAATAGACCTTGGATATCCACATGATACTCTGATTGCCCATCCTTTGACTTCTTGGTCGAAACCAAGCATTGTATTGCCCAATCAACCCCATTATGCCTGTGAATCCTCTCAATCCTCTTAGCTATAACAACCCTAGGTGCATCTGTAGACAAACCTCTCAAAGTCACATTCCTCCCTTCGACTTAAACTTCAGCTCCATCGTCTGAAAGTTAGTCCGAATTCCCCAAGGGAATGGAGCCACTACACTCCAAGCACAAGGTTGGTCTCTCCAATACCAACAATATAGAAATCATCGAATCAGTATAGTTACCCATCGTGATGCTCAACTATGGAACTCATTGTGTGCATCTCATAGACTCTCCATTGGCTACAACCACGTTGAAGCCCTCAAAATCCTCTGACCTGTAATCCTCGCCTCTCCACCAATGATGCATCAATAAAGTTGTGGGTTGCCCCACTATCAATGAGTACCACTACTCGTTGACCCTGTAAAACTCCCCTAACTTTGAATGCCTTGTACCTCGGGTACTAGACAAAGTGGCAATAGTCTCATGGGGGACAGTCTCATCCTCCTGCTCCACCCCTGCACTGTCCAATGCCTCTCCATCTCCATCCTCCAATCCCTGAGTATCCTCCTCATCACCATCACTCTCCTCGAAAACCTCTATGAATTGGGCCTTCCCTCTACCCCTGCAATCATGTCCTGGAACCCAAGGTGTGTGGCAATCGAAACATAGTTTCTTTTGCCTCAACTCATCTTTGTCCTCTCTAGATATGAATGGTTTCTTCGCTACATCTTGCCTAGGTGGAGGCACCTTCGGCTGTGAGCCATTGGGTCTAGATGGAGGTACCTTAGGCTGTACTCGAGGTGGGAACCTCGACTTTGGAGTGGATAACTCCAAATCACGTGCTCTCCTAATAGCCTCATGCAAAGAAGAAGGCTCAAATGCCTTCACAAATCCAACTAGAGCATCCGTCAAACCTGTTATGAAAAGTGAGGTCAACCTCATCTCCAAACATTGGGTACCATGATTGATAATCTCTAAAAATCTGCAATGTACTGATCTAAGGAACCTGTCTGTCTCAAGTGAGTCAACTCCCTAAAATGCCTGTCAGGGTCCCTCCTGTCAAATCTGCTCATCAGCCTCTGTGTGAACTCTGCATAAGTATCAATATGTATGTGCCCCTGTGTAATCAGTCCATGATGCCACCAGTCATGTGCATCTCCCTCAAGATGTAGGATGGCAAACTTAATTACATCCCCCTTGCGCATGGGATTCAAGTCAAAGTAGGTCTTCAACTTTTGAATCCAGGACTGCGTGGTACACTTCTTAGAACCATCGAAGTGTGGAATGGAGATTTGTCCCAATCTCCTCTATAACTCAGGTACCTATTGTAGCTGATGATCTCTCTTGGGTTTGCTACCAATCTTCATTCTGCAATACTCTGTGAAAGGCATATTATCCCTGAAGCCCTCGCTCAATGATTGGTACCTTTCCCAAAAAGACTCCTCATCCAAATCATCTGTGGCTGCTTTACTTGTGAAACTTCGGATTCTTCAAGAAAGAAGGTTCGTGGAGTCTCAAAGGCTTGGTAGAAAAGTGGGGAGACCGCTGCCACGACTTTTCATTTTCACGTCTTTGAGCCGTGTCTATTCGCTTTCCCCTCTCTCTATATGAGTCTCAAGTCTGCCTGTGCTAATCTCTCTCAGTGAGTTGACTCAAATAGAGATTAGTAGTTTTCTGCTTGCTTGACTCAAATGAAATCCCAATCGCTGGACACGGAAAAAGCAATTTGAAAACCCTCCAAAAACCACTGTAAAATCCCAAAATGGGTTGCTCCACCTGGAAAGAGACCAAAAACCCTCCAAAATTCCTCCAAAAAGGCACCAAAACCTGCTCTAATTGCTGCAATAAAACAGATCCGGAAACCCTTGATTTTTCTCCACAAAAAACCCAAAATTCCTCCAAAACCCTTTTATGAAAACTCTGAAATTGATCTCTGAAAATCAACCTTGAATTATTTCCAAATTGACAAGCTAGGGTGGATCTTCCACCACTAAAGAATGCCTTGCTAGCTAGGAATGGATCTCTCACCACCGAAGCTAGGGTTCCTGTGGGATCTTACTCCACAAGCTAGAAAAAGCAATCAACAATTGCTTAATGGAAATCATAAGTGTGTATGCAAGAATGAGCTCCCTTTCTTCCCAAACCTCCTTTTATAACTTTTCATTACCTTTTTCCAAGTTGGAGCTCCATGTGGGACTAAAAGTGACTTAAGTGACCCCAACGAAGAAATAGAATAATAAAGTATTTAAGTCACCCCAACGAAGAATTATAACATTAAAGTGTTATTAGTCACCCCCCTTAACGACAAAACATAACATTTGCCCCCACCAAGCCACTTAACACCCATGCCAACACAAAAATATAACAAATAAGCAAGGTGGAATACCTAATAGCCTCTAAAGTCTTTAGCCCCTTGGGTATGACCAAGGCTAAGACTAAATTTTGGCCCTTAGGCCCTCTATGAAGGAAAGGAGACATTACAAATACCTAAGCCTATTGTTATTATTTTCTAAGGCTAACGGGAAATTAAAAAGGAAAATAAATTAATTTAAGTGTTCCAAAGATATTTTTATATTTTAATTGGAAAAATGACACTTAAATTATATTTTAATCCAAAAAGCATTAATAGAATAAAATAATAATAGAAGGTTGACTTCTATTATTGGGCGCCAGAGTTAGAATTAATAAATAAATAAATAAAGGGGGCACCAAAGTTAGAGAAGGCTGCATGAGTACCAAAGTCCTAATTTTAGGATGGGAGGTGGATAAAGTGTTTTTAAATTTGTTTAATCCTATTTTTAAATAATATAATTCCTCCCCATGTTGGCGCCCCATAGAGATGGGGCGTCAACATGGGGAGGAATTATATTATTTTTAAATGTTTATGGAGCATGCATGTATTTCCAGAAGGGGACGCCCACTTTGGAGAAGGATTGAAGCTTATAAAGGCAGCTTTGGGGTTTATTGTTCAGATGCCTTGGAAATTTATCAACTACTTATTTGTATGCAAGTAGCTTTTGCTTTTGCATCAATAGTAAAGAATGAAATCCCTCATTCACATACAAATTTGATGACGAAATCCCTCACATATGAGCTTGGCAATTCCATTTAGGAGTTACTGATGGTCATTCAAGGTACATGTGGTCATCCAATGCACCTAGGACACGTTTTATGCTTAATTCTACATCCATAACAATAAGATCAGCTAGGGCTTCAGTATCTAGGGGCAAATTTCAGTCAAATCAGTTTGCATATTCCTCTCTTCCATCTATCTTTCCATTTAGACAATCGATTGTGAGAAGATAATTGTATTCAGATATTGGTATTTCTTTTCTTATAGCTGATTGAAATCAATAAATAAAAGTCTGTTCTGGCACCTTGAGGCTTGCTGTTTTTTATTTACAAATTAGATAGTCGCTACTGTCATAAAAGACAATTTTTATACTAATGTCCTATGGTTTTGATAAAAATATCCAAATTTAACTAAAGTATTTTTTAGGGATATTATACACTTTCCCAACAAACAAAGCACTTAAAAAATTAAAAAAACCTAAAAACACATTTTTCAAGTTGCTTGCGCAGACAAAGTCTAGATGAATCTCAAGTGGCTTTCGGATAGAGACAAATTTTGTCTTCTATTTTCTTGTTGAGGGCTTCAATGATGATTTGCAAAACTTCAATGTCATTTTTGGTTTTAGCTTTGTTGCTTCCATTGTTCTCTGTATTCCTGCATTTTTTCAAGGCATTTGCGTTCATACATGGGATTCACCGTCAAATGATAGTGAAATGCCGTGTTTGACTTATAGTGAAATGTCGTGTTTGACTTATAGTGAAATGACGTGTTTTAATTATTAACATACTTGTAATTCGTATAGTTTTTAGTTTTAATTATTAATATTAAATTATTATAAATTTAGTTTATGGGGCATCTTGAAATAGATATAGGGCCCCACGATGCCCCCGCTATTTATATGGCGTTTGAAGGCTAGCCGAAAGGTTTGGAGCGGAAGGTAGCCGTTTTCTCTCTAGTGCCATGCTATCTGGTAATTTGAGGGCTAGGGCTAGCTAACAACCCCAACCCCTAATTGAAGGGGAAGGGAAGGCCCCTATCTATATCTGCTCGACCTTTTCGGTCCCCGGATGGAGATAGATCCACCCAGATCTGATCTGATCTCTATAGCTGGGGATGGGGATTGGGTTGGGACATCTCCCCCTCTACTTGGAGCTAGATAGCTGGCTACTTAGCATGAGTCACTTGAGTGGATATGGGGTCCCTATATATATATATATAGATATATGGCCGACCCATTGCCATAGAGTATATAGGGTAGCTTTTGGGGAATCTCATGATTGATTAGAATTCTTATGGGGGCTCAAACTGACCCAAGCCCCCAATATAGACTAGGGCAGGGCAGGGGCTTTGATCTCATTTCAGATTTGACAACAAATATGGTATGGGGTTAAATGTGACCCTCGCCCCATAAAATAGTTTAGGCTAGGGTGGAACGATCTCATGATTTCAGCCTATAGAGATATATTGTCTTCCTACTTGGGGTAGGGTAGGAAGGGACGATCTCGGAATGGATCAATCAGCCAGGTGGGGTTGAAAGTGACACTTTTAGCTAGTACAAGCTATATTTAGCATCCATCCAATGCCATACATAGCTATAGCTGAGAGGAGAGCATACTTATAATCGGTCTAGTTTTTAGTTTCAATTATTAATTTTAAATTTTTATTGTTTTATTATTTAATTTTATTTAAATACTTCCAATATATATATATATATATTTTTTGTTTTTTATTATTTAATTTTATTTAAATACTTCCAATATATATATATATATATATATATATATATTTTAATTATATAAATATTTGTTGCAAAATTTAAAATTATAGTTTTATTTTAATTTTTTAGATTTTTAATATATATATTTCCTGTCTCCAAGTACCTGTCTCCCATTTTCCAAAAAATGGCATACAGGTACTCGTCCTTGTCTACCCGTACCTGTACCCGTCTTCTAGTAACTCTGGTGTAAACAAATGCTTATTGAATTCAAAGAATTATGTGTTTATTTGCTTCTATTATCGAAGGACTTCGCATGACTGAAACTGGTTAGATGTGAATTGTTACACATGCAGGTTACCCATGTATGGTGAAGCTAAAGTTGCATTCATTTTGTATCTGTGGTATCCTAAGACAAAGGTACTTTGCTCCTTTCTATTCTTGCAAGGCTCTCCCTATATTTTGTTGTTCATTTCCTATTTTCCACTCTTGCATGGCTTTCCCTATATATTGCAGTAAGGCTTCAGTAGATGTCTTTGACATCGCTCTCTTTTGTTTCCCACCTATTACAAACAGCTGTTACTCATTACTTTCTTCAGGGAACAAGCTATGTATATGATGCTTTTGTCAGACCTTTCGTTGCAAAATACGAGGCGGATATTGACAGAAGTATACATGAATTAAAGACAAGGGTTGGGGACATGGCACTTCTCTATGGACGGAAGTGTTCATTTTATGTACAAGCCAGAATATTTGACGCTCTGCAGTATGTTGCAACACAGTCATCAAGGGATCGGCCTGTCCAGGTTTTTCTTTCACAACTTCCATTTTCTGTTTAGGGATAACCTTGATTGTATTTAAGCTTTTTGTATTTATGCATTTTTCATTGAGAAATACTGTTCATGTTCTATCAGGAGTGTATCAAGGATATAAGGAAAGGCAAACTATAATCAATATTCTATTAAAATTTTGTCAGAATATTTATATTTATTTTTGAATGCCATTGTGTTATGTTGTTTATTACCGTGTTTTTCTTTTGCAATTTGTATTTAAGCTTTTTCTATCTACACATTTTTTCCAAACAAAACATCAAGAAGATAAGGACAGATAGACTGTAATCAATATTCTATTGAAAATGTGTGAGAATATTTATATTTATTAGTGGATGCCATTGTGTTATGTTGTTTATTACTTTGCATTTTTCTGTTGTGGTTGCTAAGCTGTCAAATGCTATAAAATAACTGTTGAGTAATATTTTAAAGGTTTTGTGCTTCAGTCGTAGACCTATAATAACTAGTACAAATATCTTAAATACATCCATCTGGAAAACGTTGAGAGATTTCAATCACAAGGTCCTTGCTAATAAATAACTTCATCACTTTCACGAATTTCCCTTTGAATTGTGACAAATGGTATCAAACTAGCTACATTAATGTCAAACGCTTGAAAAATATTAATGGAGAAAAAAAGGGCTCCAAACTCCACCACATGGCCAAGATATTACGATTTTTCAGTTGACTTCTCCAAGGAAAAGAAAAAGAATTCTTAGTGACAGTCAAATGGATGTCAAATTTAAAGTTGAAACTAAAAGTGACGCACTCACGGACATTTCCCTTCCTCCCTAGGTGCCATTGTAGAAGATTTGTCTCAACATTGTAATAGGCTATGTCTCCAATGGATCAGTAAAAAACCGTAGAGACCAAGGGCCAGAAAGGACAAGTAATGGAGGATAAGAAAAAATAAACAAAATGATTCATTATTCAATATTACTTATATCATCTATGCAGAACGAAAGGGGCAGGAGGATTGTCAACTAAGACCAATCTTTAATTGCTAAAATAGATAATGCTTCGTTTGCAGATGACATAACATGCTCAAAATGTGAGAGGATAAGTAACTTTTAAATATCAAATTATATTACAGACACATTCATTATTATTTATTATTTCTCCTCAAATTATTACTGTTTCCATCTAAATAAGAATTTATTCACAGTTATTGTTCTTCAGCCTCCGTCGTTATTAGTTGATGTAATCACCATTTTGCATTACCATGTCAGTCTTTTGTTGAAAATGTTCTCTGCCTTTGTTAGGGTATCATGACTGTATTGTTTCATATGCACGGAGACTGAGATCTACCTGATCAAGTAGAATGTGAATGCTGCTCCAATAGTTAATGATGTCCAATTCAACAACCATATTTCTGGTATGCGTGTAGCATATGCTACACTTTGTGTCAGACTTGGGTCTCATGCAGGTCTCATTATTAATATGTGCATTGTATCAAGGCCAACGACTTGTCACTAAGTAAGCAAACTGGTTTAAAAGAAATTTATTTCTTTAAAAGTTAAGCAAAAAGCTTATGGTCATTGTGCTGTACATCTTAGTAACATCTATTTCTCTAGGGATAAGATTGAGTGGAGTGATCTTCAGACGTTCCATACTAAGGAAACTTTGGTTATTGCCAAAAAAACTAAAATCTAATGTTCACAGTGTTTAGCTGCAGTTAGGATTGTTTGTTCTAAAGCAATAGTGGCCAGATTAAACTCCAATTTAAACTTGCCCATGCAAAGTAGTCTCATTTTAAGGTTTAACATTATTCTAAAATATTTTGGGATATTGTACAGCATGAAATCTCTAGAACTGGCCAAAACTAATTCTTTAGAGCTTCAGAAATTTTGAATGTACCATTTGTAAAATTATACGTACAAAGGAAATAATCTTGTTTTGTGAGTTTCTGTTTCAAAATTCCACAACATATTGCAATTCTATCGATGTGCATCAAACAATATCACCATGATAGGATGTAGGACTTTCAAGAAAATGTATTTATGAAAGAATCACAATATTTTTATAGGATATTTTTCACAAATTGGCGAATTGCTTGCAAAATTTACAAAAATAGATTTCCCAGTCAACATTTTTTCAAGTAATATTTATTAAGTTTTGAGATAAATTTTCATAAATTTATTAGGTTTGTGAAAATTTCACATTTTAATCGTAAATCCTATGTTTTCCCTTAAGACTGGCCAAAATATACAAGTCTTCATATTTGTCAAAGCTTTTCTGGATAAACTGCTTACAAATTTTAATCGAGATTTTTCATATGTTTTGCATTTATACCAGCCAGAAGACATCATTCCTCACCACAAGAACTGGAAGAGGTTTTGTTTTGTTTCATCTAATAATTTTATTTTAATTGGCAGTACTTTTTATTAGTGATGCTATTCTATTAGGAAAATCATCAACTTTGTCAAATTGCTGTCCTTACTGTATTATTGCTGCATGAATGAACCAATCTGTGAATAATCTAATCTTCATAGTGAGGCATTTTAAGTGGGAATGTGCCGATAAAAGTTGATTTATGAGATGGGAGTATATTTCAGTATCAGTCTCGAGTACACTTGAGCTATCAAAGTAGTTTTCTCCATTATGCATCTAACAGATTGATCAATCATTAGATAAATCACAATTGGCATGTCATTTACTCTTTGTGAGGCTGTCACCCTCCGACGTAGATCCCTTGGATCCTACAGGGGGATCCAAGAGGCTCTAGAGCCCGCATGATGATCACCTTTTTCTTCCAGCCCATCCAGGTGATGGGCGGTGCAAACCACCCTTTGGACACCAATACCTCACACACGAAGCTGATAGATCAGTTAGGCGGTGCTTCTCTCAGCACACTATTGCTACTCAGGCTACTCAGATCCCCCAACATGCTCTCCCTCGGAATTGTGGCTGTGCCCCTTCATGTCGCCGTGGCTTTGCCCCTTTCCGGCGACATGGATCTACTACTTACCAGCCGCCCTCAGACCACAGGTTTAAATTCATATTACAAGTTTCTTTTCTATTACAGGAGGTACACTGGCCTTGGATGTTAGGGGAGATTCTAGAGGAAGTGCTTTGCTTCCTCCTAGGATCTCCCAGCCTGGCCCCTCCAACATTGGGTACTCCCAAACAGCACTATAAGATCTATTCATAGAGATCAATGATGGCTCAGATGGCTCCTCCACTTCAGGCACAAACAGAGATATTCAATGAGGTCTTTCGTCTTCATTGGCACACTTTTTGGGGGCTCTTGTTCACCCTTTATTGCTATTTGTATTGGTTCCATTACCACCTTTGTTAGTGGCACAATGCTTTATTTTGTCTTATGTACTTTTATTCATTTATTTTGCTTCTAGGATTCTCTCTTCCTAAAACTTTCTATTGTTAACTGCTGTATCCTTGAGTCCCATTGACCTACTTTTGGTCATCTATGGACATTAATATAATTTTCCTTTTCTTTCCCTTCGAACTTTGATCCATTTCTTTGCCTTTCTAGGCATCTTAATAGAAACATTCCTTTTCTATTCAATGCATTGATATATCAAACAAGATTTAGATCATTAAAAGTGCCCGCAGAATACAAATACCTAGTGTATTTTTGATCGGACCTTTTACATGCCAAAGTGAGAAGGGTATATTTGATAATTTGATTCAAACAAGGATGGCAGATAGAGTTTCTATATGCAACATACATTTAGAAATGCAAAACTTTACTACGGGGCACCATGGAAGCTGTATTTATGTTTATAGTTTAATAAACTTCTAGAAACTATTTAAAATTCCTTACCATGAAAATTGTTGTTGTAATCATCTTGGATCTATCTTTATTGTGTATGGATTGAATGCCAAAGTAATCAGATTCCTCCATCAACTGAAATTCACATACATGTTGATTATTTTGGGTCATCTCAACATGGAAAGGATCATCTTCACCCTTTATGAAAGTACACGCTAGTTTCAAAAGAGAGGAATGACTTGCAAACCTATGAAGAGACTTATCTGTCACAGGCTTATTAGAAGCGAAATAGTTTTTGATGACAAAATCACCCTTTATTCTCTCATGGCGCTCCTAGTTTTTGGTAAATATTTAAGAGACACAGAGACAAAGCATTAGCAGATTACAAACAATCTGCTTGACAAAAGAAGTAATTAAAACAATGTGTTGTCCTTGTAGAAAAAGGGAGGAAAGCGTGACTTGAGAGCAGTTCTTTTGGGAAAACCTAACAGATGCAAAGACGAAGAATTAGCAGCTTAGAAGAAAACTAGCATCCTCCACATAATAAAGAAGGAATTAAACAACGGGTTGTGGTTGTAAACTCTTGCCTTGTCCTTGTGCTTTGTGATGCAGTCACGATAATGTTCCCAAATGAAGTGACGCTTTCCACCTCGTAGCCCTCGTTAGAGTTCGACCTCACTGAAGCAAGATCTCAAGCACAATTCTTAAACAAGAAACAATGATAAATTCTTCTATTCACGTAAGGAAAGAGATTATAGATTCAAGTGCATTGCCTTTACACCTCAATGACAATCTTACAACAAGATTGTAAGTCTATCCTAAGCTTGCAGACCCTACTAAGCTTCTACGAAACAAAATGGCTCAATTCGGTAATCTCACACAGATGCCCTCCAGGGACAAGCTACCAATGAGCTCCCGAATAGATGAGCTTGCCTAGAATAAGTTGTCTATGACGCTCGAACTCCCTTCCTCTTATAGAATTCACAGGCACTCTAGTGGAGAGTAAAGAAACCAATGTGAGCAAAGATCCCTTGAAGCATAGTAGGAATACTCGCCGACCCCCAAAAAAACTCGGCAAAAACTCGGCAATATTCGGCCAATACTCGGGAATACTCGTGACTTAAAAATACTCAAATTTCTTTAAAAAACATAAATTTTAAGCAACACATAGCTACAAAATGTATCAAATGAGCCCATAAAATGTTGGAGAAGTGTTTTCTATTAGATTTGAATACAAATACAATACAAAATCGCATCATCATGCGAATACGACAACCGACTGATAAGTAATATGAATTTATGATGATTGACATTGAAAAATATCATTATAAATTTCATATCTATGCAAGTTACAATATACATAAATTGCATTTTCGACCAAGCTAACAGGTGGGATGATTAGTCCGAGCACGGGAGAATACTCGTTGAGTTTTGGCGAGTACTCGCCGAGTTTTGAAAGCTATCCAAGTATTTTTAATTACTAATGCCTACAGCGATCAAAGCTAATGATTCTTTCTTAAGATTGCAAGAAGTTGCTTGGTCCAAAAGGTACAAAAATGGATTTTATGAAAATAAGAAAAATATTGCCATCAATGCGTAGAGCTCGAGAAAATATGCACTTTTAGAGAAAACGACACCTGAAACAGAGCCACAAAATGAAAGTTATGGCACATGCAAGTTTTTGCTACTACATCTTCCCGGACCCTTTCCAAAAATGGCAAATTTTATTCTATGCTTGTGTTTTCTTCACCAAAAATCCAAAAAAGGAAAGAAATGCCAAAAAGGAAAGAAATGTTGTCTTTGGCGAGTTTTCTGGCGGTTTACTCGTTTTGCTTGTTTTTTGGCGAGTTTTTCAAAACTCGGCGAGTTTTTGGCGAGTTTTCCTACTATGCCTTGAAGGATATTCCCTCGGATGTTCTTGGTTTGTTGTTGATCTGCGCGAGAATGTTCCCCTTTGTTGGATCGAGCTTTGAACTAGATGGTTCGGCTATGATGGACGGATCAAGGCCGCGTGTGCCTTCTACAATGGTATCAATGTTTATAGTCACTCCAAGTGGGTGTAGATCTAATCATTTGAATGATCGGGAGTGTTCCCATCAAGGCGCGATACTTGGCAAAGTCTTCAAGCGTACGATGATGTGAACGTGATGTTTGCGGCGTAAGACAAGCATTAACAACTTTGGTCAAGTATTGGTGGTTTGTGCAAGTGGTGTGCGGCTTTACTGTGCAAGGCATGCACAATCTCACTGTGCAAGGTGGCTTGAAATCTTGAATGCTAGTGTTGCATGGCAAGGCTTAATGGTTCATGGCTCAGGACAAGCTTACCCGCTACTAAGTCTAGTATTTCGTGATTTAGTCGGTGTTGCCCAACTTTAGGTAAGCTTGCATGGCATTTGATAAAACAACTTTTGCGGAACTTGCTTAGGAGTGGTGCGGCGTTGTGCAAATCTTTATTTGCTAGCTCTTAAGTATTTTTGGTTGTGTGAGATTGCTTATGAGGCCGGATGCTCTGCATCATACATGTCCAATAAGAAGAAACTTGAGCCCCTACTCAAGTGGTACTCCAAAGATCTGAAATGGAATGACCAAGTCTTGCAATCTGGGCTTTTGTAAGCCATGATGCATCTTTGACTTCCTTGCCACTCCATTTACTAGATTTTTTTGTGCTCCTTATGTTGTTCTTGTGACACAGTCCTCCGAATGCATTTAATTTTTGCGTTCCTCTATTTTGGTAGTTGGTGCCTCCAATCTACTTATGCGCAACTCTCATCTCCGCTTGTCTCCCCTCTATATGGGTATAAATATGCTATGTTGAAGATAGGCAAAATGTCTATCCCTTTTGCGGTGCAGTCATATGTGTTCTTTGTGAATTTCCTTAAGACTTGTCCAATCTTCGTTGAGTTTATCATATATTCCTTGCGGGAACCTCTCTTTGCACAAGAGTGCAAGAACCAAAATTCAACCTGTCTCCTCCGGAAATTTGCGCATTCCTTGTATTGCGTATTGCTCTTCTTTGGCTGTTTGTGCACTTGCTCGTGCACTTCACGTATTGTGCGAAGTCTTTTACTTCCAAACTTTTCCTCTATTCTTGCAAAGTAACTCCCTCGGTTCCTGCATTCGTCGTTCAATCGCAATTTTGAAAGGTGACTTCCCAATGCTTTTGTTGACAGAGTAGTTACATGCAAACTCTGCCTGTGGAAGAACCAATCCCATGTTCTGCCTTCCCCTCCTACCAAACTTCATAACAAGTTGATAAGGCTCTCGTTGACAACTTCTATTTGTGTATCCGTCTGTGGGTGATACGTAGAACTAAACTATGCAACCTTGTGTTGAGTTTTTTCCATGACATGCGCCAAAAGTGGCCCACAAACTTGGTATCTTTTTCAGATACAATCGTGCACGACAACCCATGTAGTCTCACAACTTTCCTAAAAATAATTTAGCAACATGTGTAGCATTGTTTGTCTTCTTACAAGCAATAAAATGAGTCATCTTAGAAAATCTATGTACTACAAAAAGATAAATTGTGACCCTTTTGTGTTCTCGAGAATCCCTTAAAGAAAATCCATACTTAGATGCTCCTATGGCTTCTCAAATATTAGTAGTGGTTGATATAACCTTATGTTTTGACTCTTCCTTGGCCAACTGGCATACTTTGCATCTTTGCACATATTTGTAGGTGTCGGCAGCCAAAAATGCCTCTTTGCTAATTGCGCCAAGGTCTTATCTATCCCAAAGTGCCCTAAAATTCCTCCACAATGCTTCTCTCGGATCAAGTTTTCTCTCATTGATCCTCGTGGAACACACAACTCTATGCCTTTGAACAACAAGCCTTCTTGTAGGAAGTACAATAACCATGGCGTGCGGTTGATGCTCACTAGTTCTCAGGCATGCTCTCCATGATTTCGCAAAATCCCATGTTCTGCATAGAGCTCCTTTATTGCTTTGAACCCTACTATGTCCACTTACATCTCAATCAATAGGACACATCTCTTCTTTGAACGCATTTGCAACTTAGTTGAATTTCCCACTTTTGTGCTTCAAGACAAATGAGTAACTCGTAAGAATTTAACCCATTTCATGCATCTCTAATTCAGGTTCCTTGGATGTTGATAAACTACAAAGTGCTCGATGGTCTATGTACACAACACGAACTCCTTGGGCAACAAATAGTGCCTCCACTTCTTTAGAGCTTGCACAATGACATAATAATCCCGGTCATAAATCTGAATATCTCCTCCTTACACCATTCGGTTTCTTGTTAAAATATGTGATGAATCTTCCCTCTCGACTCGTCATAGCTCCAATTGTGATTCTACTAGCATCGCAATCAACTTGAAATACGTTTTTGAAATAAAGAAAAGCTAATACTCGATATTCTCGTGACCTTTATCATTGGAATGCACACTCTGCATCTGCGTTCTCTTGAAACTCCTTATACTTCCGCATCATCTCTATCATCGGTCCACAAATCTCATTTGAATCCTCTAATGAACTTCCTGTAGAAGCTCACAAGTCCATGGAAGCTTCGGGCCTTGCGACACATCTCGGTGTTGGCCAATCCACTCCCACCTTCCTAGGATCCATCGTCGATCGTACTTGAGATATCACAAATCCCAAGTAGACTAACTCCTTCCACATGAAACTACATTTCTTCACATTCACTAACAACTTCTCTCGTAAATGCTCTAACACTTTTTGCAAATGGACTAAGTGCTCTTCTTGCGTTTTGCTGAAAATCGAATGTTATCTAGATATCGAGAAAGTTACCTTGAATAGGCTCGAACACTTTGTTCATCACCGCATGAATGTGCTTGATGCGTTGGTTAGCGTGAATCGACATGACCAACCACTCATACAATCCATCCTGCATTTTGAAAGTAGTCTTCCATTCATCTCCCCTTTGATTCTCGATCTTGTGATACACACTCTTCAAATTCATCTTTCTCGATGTACTTCGTGATAATGGAAATCTATATTTGATAGTAATTTTGTTGATGGCTCTGGAATCAATTCACATTCTCCATTCTCCTCATTTCATTGGTGCCAATATTGCAAGTATCATGCGGGGGATTAGAGACTCGTTGATCAACCCCTATACTTGATTCCTCATCTCCTCCATAGGCATCAGCGTATATGCGACTTTGTTTGGTAAACTAGCCTTTGTATCAAGTCCATGTCATGACTGATACTGCACGTAGGTGGTAAACCATTTGGAATATCCTTTATCATAATATATGCGAACTCACCTAGTATCTCTCTCACCTTTTGCGAGATCTCCTCTTTTTGCATAGCTTTACCTTTGTTTTTCTGCACAAAACTTCTATTAGCGATTTGCTTCCAATCGTCATGATTGCATGCAAGAATCAATCCTCTTGTTTGTCTACATGCTCTGCTATAGTTTATTTATCTACAGGTGCTCTCACTTCTCGTTCATTCTTGCTTTCATCTTCATCCACAACAACTCTATGTTGCAAGGTTTCCTTGGCCTCTAAACGGGCTCGCATTCCTCAAATTATGACGGCTAAATCTACTAGTCTTGGTGCTTTGTTCACTCTGCATGCCATCTTTTCTCGAATCTCTCGACAACAAGATTCTACCATCTTACACCCTCTACCCAACAACACAAATGTTGGAGATGTCTGCAACTACCTTCTACCCACATCCCTAGTATGGAAAACAATTAATCCTAAGGTCAACACACAATCTAGATTGATGTCTCTACCAATCTATATAGTAGAACTTCCAAATCCTTACTCTAATATCAAACTAATATAGTTGCCATCAAGGTTCCCAAACGAAGGGATGCCGTACACCACGAAAGCCCTTTTCAAAGTTTGACCTCACCGAAGCAAGATCTCGAGCACAACTCTTAAATAAGAAACAATGACAGATTCTTCTTTTAATGTAAGGAAAGAGATTACATATTCAAGCTCATTTCCTTTACACCCCAATGGCATTCTTACAATAAGACTCCACAAGAAGTTTGCTAAGAATTCCAATATCCTTAGTCTATCCTAAACTTGTAGACTTTTCCAAGCTTATGCAAAACCAAAATAGATCAATTTGACAATCGACACAAATGCCTCTAGGACAAGCTACCAATGAGCTCTCGGATAGATGAGCTTCTTGAGAATAAGCTATCTATGATGCTCGAGCTCCCTTCCTCTTATAGAATTCATAGACACTTTGGTGGGAGATCAAACATACCAATGCGAGTAAAGATCTTTTGAAGGATATTCCCTCAAGTATTTTTGTTTTCCATCGATCTGCTTAGGGATGTTCCCCTTTGTCGGGTTGGGCTTCAAACCGATGGTTTTGTTGGTCACCGTGCTCTGTGAAGGACAAACCAAGGCACACATGTGCCTTCTACAATGGTATTGATATTGATAGGTGCTCCGGTGGGTGTAAATCCAATCATTTGAATGATAGGGAGTGGTCCCATTGAAACACAAGATTGGCGGTTTCTTTAAGCATATGATGATGTGAAAACGACGTTTGTGGCATAAGACAAGAATTTGGGGCTTTGGTCAAGCATCGACGGTTTGTATGAGTGGTGCACGACTTTACTACACAAGGTGTGTGCAATTTCATTGCGCAAGGTGACTCTATTGTGCAAGGCAGCTTGAAATCTTGCGTGCAATTGTTGCTCGAAAGGCTTCATGGTTTGCGGCTCGGGACAAAGCTTACATGACTAAGTCTTCTATTTTGTGGTTTGGTTATTATTGTCGACTTGGGGTAATTACGCAGCTCGGGAAAGCTTGCATGACATTCTTAGGTTTGTGCGGCTTTGGATAGGCTTGCACAACATTCCAAAACGGCTTTTGCATGACCTCGCTTAGGAGTGGTGTGCCATTGCACAAATCTTTATTTGCTAACTCTAAGTACTTTTGGTTGACGAGGATTGCTTATGCACTTGGATTCTCTTGCATCACTTTGATAAAGGCTATGATGTATTGTAGAAGATGCACTAGGATTGTAAGTAACAAGAAATGGGCCTCTATCTCTTGGATGGATACAACCACTTGTCCAGGGCTTGTTTGATGCTTATGGACCATTTCCTCTTTCCCATGAACTTATCCTAGGAATTAATTTCTTGTTATGACAAGTCTTTGATTGAGGTCCACATTTTGGGTACAACTAGATAACAGATGAATATATCTGCTGTAATTATTTGATTAATGGAACTATTTTTATTACTTAATTTAATTTGCGATTGTTACAAGTATCAGTATATTATGGATAGAAACAAAGATTTATATCATTGGTGGTTAAAACCTTGGTGGTTTTATAGGATAAAAACCATAGAACATAGACCTCTAATTTCATCTTGACCATATATAAACGCCACAATAAGGAGGCAAATGTCCAAAAAGAAACCATTCTTATTTGATTGACATCATCCTACTAAATCTCAACAGGGAGTAAAAGGATGATGTGAGTACCTGCTACATGCGCACATTGTTCTAGGACAAAATAAACGAAGCAGGAACTTGTGGCATTGTTCTTAGGGTCTGTGGGCATATCAGCAGACCATTGCCTTGTTCTTTATTGTCATCTCATTTTCATGTAAATTATACTTGGGTTCCACTCAAAGTTGTAGTTCGATCTCTTAGGAATTCACATTCAGCGGATTTTTATCTTTAGTTTATAGTTTTCAAAATAGCTATTTTTCTATCAAGGGATTGCAATTTGGTTGATGCATGTGTTAATTAGGATACATTATCGCAACTCGTGTTATATTTATTCCTCAAAAGCTACACCAATAAACACTTCTTTATCATAAGTCCATATATGGCCATGTGTAAGCGGGTGTAATGCTTTTCTCGCCTTTGTTGAATGATGGCTGAACATGTTGATGGTAGAAGTAGAACACTAGGGTGGTTCCCTCACACAAATAGTGGCCTTCATCTAGCCAAGCATGCATTATGGCAACTTATGTTAGATTTATACCTCTAAAGCTACAGTATTAAACATTCTTTATCGTAAGTGAATTTGTGGCCATTTGGAAGTAGGTGCTCGGCTTCCCCACATCTGCTAAATGATGGCTGAACATTTTGATGGGAGAATTCTAGGGCGAATAGTGGCCTTCGTCTACCCAAGCATGCTATCATTTCTTTCATATATCTTGCCATGTTTGGGGCTGTTAGAATCCCCATATTTGCTGACGATGAAATTTGGAGATACAATTGATGTGATGTATTTTACATCTTCCCAAAATGGGTCCCTCACCATCACCTCCTTCACCCCCTTCCCCTACATTGTCTTGGACTTCCTTCACCAAGTCCAGTCCCGTGTCATGATCATAAGTTGTAGAGTCCCTTGCAACTCAAGAATCCTATCCAACAAAATGAAGTAGGATACAAATCAAGTGTCCAATGGCTTGAGGAATTCCTTCCTCGAAAGGTCTGGAAGAGTGTTAGTGATGTGTGGTGGTTGCAAATAAACTTTTGTACCTCCCTAGCACCAGCCACTACTTTTTTGACCCAATCAATTTTGCTGATGTCTTTTAGTGCATTGTAACACAAAATCCAAAAGATATCCTTATAGGCAGCCTCAGTTAGTTTACACGCCACCTTGTACACATAAACTACATCTTTGACAACTTGTATACCATATTGGAAGGACCAACCTCCTCAATGTCATTACACTATCTGAAATTGGAACTGTGCATCCTTGAGTTTGCTTGAACAGCCACCACCCTTATGAATTAAGGTCCAACCTTACACAAGAATGATATTGATGTGTGGGTGTTCACTAAATCTGCCCACCCATCTATTATAATGTTGTGTCCACGAGAGACCTATGTGGCCCATGTCTCCTCTATCAATAAATTAACCTTGGAATCTCCGTGGGCACCCCACTACCCATCTCATCCATGTGCAAATCAGCTTGATAATCACTATTAAAATGTATTTTGGGACTGCAAAACACAACAAAATAAATATTTTCATATATAAGCCAAAACAACAAAATAATCTAATAAATGAAAAACATTAAAATGATTTATTAATTTAATAAATAAACAAAAATAACAAAATAAATAAGTTGAAATTTCAATATCCATATGACAAGCAAACTAAAACAACAAATAATTTACTATTTTATTTGTGAGGGAAAAACAAAAATTGAAAAACAATGAATTCATAATTTCATAGGCATATGCCAATACCATGAATTACTTTGGCATTTTGAATAAAATTAAAGAAAACAATTGAGGCCCAAATGGCCTTGCAAGTTTGCAAAAGAAATAAAATAAAACAAAAACACAACCTTGAGTTAATATGTAAAACAAAACACGAATTTTCAAAAAGAATGGAAATGCCTAATGGAAATCAATGTACTGGCCTTTAGAATAAGAGAACCCTCTTGTTCTTGCTGAAAACCACAAACAATGTAGTTTAGGATTTTTAATAAGTTTCTCAATGTGCTCTTAGGGTTAGGATTTTGGTTTTTTCTTTATATATGTTGTTTTAATTTTTCTTCTTTTTTTCAAAATTGTTTTTTGTGTTTTGTGAAGTTACAAGTGTCGGGGACACTATGCAACCCTTGACCATCCGGAGGACATCATGGTGTCGTTGACGCCTGTCTCAAAATGCGGTATGTCTCAGGGATGTCCCCATACTTTTTAAGATTTTGGTGATGTAGAGGGGACTTTTTGTCCCCTGTACATTTGAGATGTCACTAGGACTTCAGGGACATATCTCCATGTAACACTACTTCCTCTTCTATATCAAAGAATGAATGGAATACACTATTATACAAGTTTGAAAGACGAAGAGATAACTTGCTAGTTACAATAACTTTTTTTGTATGTTTTGAGGCATCCCTTGACCATCCCAAGAACATCACGATGTCCTTGATGTCTATCTCAAAATAGGGCGCATCCCCAAGATGTCCCCATGTTTTTTCATTTTGTGGATGTGAAAGAGATTTTTGTCTCCATTACGTCTCAAACATCACTAAAACCTCGGGATGCATCCTCACATAACACTGCTTCCTATTCTATCTCACCTATCAAAGAATGAATGGAATGCATAGTTATACAAGCACGTAAGATGAAGAGATGGCTTGCTAAATACAAGAATGATAACCGTTTGCTTCATGACTTTTCAGATTATCTGTGCTGTTGTTTTGGAAATGTTGCTATACAATCGTAGGAAAACGATGACACTTTTAGAGTTGTGTGGCATCAATGAAGAAGAGTATGTATGCTTGGGATGGTCATGAAGCCGATGGTGAAGATGCGTTATGGCAGATAATGCCCTTGTTACACCATGAGCTGATCAAAGTCGCACATCCTCATGGATCAGTCCCCCTCGTTGAAGGAAATGCCGATAGTTATAAGCAACTTGCTCTTTTTAATCCATTTAAGATGAGAAGCTACTTGACCTGCTTTGACAATTTGAAAGAGAGGGATTATTTGGTGTTTGGTGCATTTGACCCTAGTGTCAATAATTTAATCTTTTGTTGAAGTCTTGCAATTAGGATTGATATCCATCTCTTGAAGTGTCTCTGCAGATCTCAAGTACCCAATGGTGCAAGTGTTGTACATTGAAGATCGGATGTAGATTGAGACAAAAGGCTAGGTTAAGCTCAAAGATGTTATCTCCAACATGTTTAGTGATAGTGTAGGGCCTGTATTGAAGTGGGTGAAACTTGTGGTAAGGCCTTGCGAGTCTTTTTCCTTGTGCAAATGAAGCCATACTTGATCACCAATGCAAAGGTGTGTGGTGCATGGTGCTGATCATGCCATTTCTTGTACTTAGCTTTAGTCTTTTGCAGAATGGTTTGCGCTTTCTGCTGATTTTGCTCGATGTGCTCAATGAATTCAGAAGCTTCAACTTTGTTTTGAGCCAAAGAAGTTGCTGTTGTTGATGATGGCAGCTTAGTTTAAGCTTCATCTATAGGTGCCAAAGGTTCGAAATTAAAGCAAACTTGGAAAGGGTTGTGTTTTGTAGGGTTGTGCAGGGCTCTGTTGTATCTATGCTGAAGAAAGGACAAATTTCATCACAGATGCATTGCTTCCTGGATTTATACATTCCAAGAAGTTGCTTGAATATCCTATTCACCATTGCTGTATGTTCATTGGTCTGAGCATAGGACACAGTAGAATTGTTCAACTTTGTTTCCATCATAGACCAAAAGGCTTTCCAGGAATCGCTCAAGAATCTGTTGCCCCTATTAGAGATGATGGTGGATGGTATTCCAAAGTGGACACATATTCTGAAAATTTAGTTGAGCTATTTGTAGAGCTGAGACTTTACAAGGTACCATATTTGAAAATCTAGCAACTACTACATAGACACAATCATTATCATGTTTGGTAATAGGAAACTTGATGAAAATCCATGGAAACTGATTCCTAAGGTTTAGTTGAAATCAGTAAAGGCGTGCACATACACTGTTTTTTGTTAACCAGTTTGGTTGTGGCACATGCGGTACAAGATCTGATGTATTTTTCAACATCTGATCTACGGTGTAGCCAAAAGAAGTATTTATGCAATACCGCTAGGGTCTTTTTAACTCCAAAGAGTCCAACAACCTTGACAAAATCAGCTTCCCATATTAATTTCTGATGCTCAGCCTTGTGTAGAATACACGAGTTTCAAGATGATATATAGGAGACCATCTTGCAAGTATGAATTTTGAATCAACTCACCGCTATGCAATGCATGATAGATTTTTGAATAGTCTGCATCAAATGTGTACAATTTTGACCAAGTGCAAGTCTCATGTCCAGATGCGTCAAGCATAGTGAGGAGAGCTTGACTCAAACTATCAGCTATTGGATTGGCACTTCCCTTCTTGTGCTTGATGCTCAAATGGAACTATTGAAGACAGGGAGACTGCTTTTGATGTCATTCTTGCTGCAATTTGTTCAATCTCCTACAAAACCGTAGTGGTGTGTGATCCATGTGGATTACGGCCTCCTTTTCCGATATATAATGTTTCCAATGCTTACATGCCTGAACAATGGCATTAAGCTCTCAGTCACATGCGGGATACTGTGGAAGTGAATGTTTCATTATGGTATTTGACTGGGTGACCAAATTGAATAAGGACTGCCCCAACTGCATATTCAGATGCATTAATCTCCATCTTAAATGGCTGCTGAAGATCAGTTTTTGAATGAAATGATTTTTGTTGTGCAGCTGTCTGGGTGAAAATTGTTGCGGCTTACCACCTTTAGTAACTTGGTTTAGAGACCAAGTGACCTGAGGAAAACCAAGTGCAAATCTCATATAGAAATTTGTTGATTCCAACGAGTTGCAGAGCTCTGTGATAATCTTTGGTGTAGGCTATTCTTGAATGACGTGGATCTTGGCAAGATCTACATGAACTCCATGTGCGTCAACAATGTGTCCAAGATACCGTATTTGTTCCATGGAAAATAACATTTCTCCATGTTAGCATGCAACTTTCGCTGTCGCAAAGTGTTGAATGCTTGTTGAATATGGCACAAATGTTCATCCCATGTTTTGGAAAAATCAAGATGTTGTCAAGATAGACAACGACAAAAGAAATTGTGAATGGCTGGAGGATGCCATTCATCATCTGCATAAATGTTGCAATGCATTAGTTAAGCCGAAAGGTATAACCAACCACCTGAACAAACCTTCCTTGGCTTTGAAAGCTGTCTTCTATATGTTTGAGGGTTCAATAGGAATTTGATGATACCCAAACTTACGATCGATTTTCACAAAGAACTTGGTACCATGGAGTTGGTCCAAAAGATCCTCTATCCTGAGAAGAGTATAGTGGTTCTTTGTATTTATCTTGTTGAGAGCTCTATAATCGATGCACAACTTCCATGTGCCATCCTTCTTTGGTGCAAGAAAAATAGGGCTGTTGCAAGGTGAAGAGCTTTGCTTGACATGTCCTTTATTCACAAGTTTGTGGATCTGCCTTTTGATTTCTTTATCCTCCAAGAAGGATATTGCGATATAGGGATGCATTAGGTAAAGGTAATCTAAGAATTGAATTAATAGTATGACTTATTGCACAATGCCCAAGGAACCCAAGTGGTTGAGTCAAATATATCCCTGTATTCTTTTAACACGTTGATCAATTGTCGTGTCTTTGTTGAAGGAGTTGCAGTATGAGATTGAGCCACAAATATGTTCTTTTGTTTAGGTTTCACCATCAAGAGCACAAATTTCTTACTTGAACTGTCTAGCGTCTTGCACTGATTGGTGTTGATGACTGAAAGCTTCCTATATTGCATGCCCATGAAAAGATATGGTTGCCCAAGTAAGACATCGGATACCTCTAATGATGTTACATCAGAAAGGTCTGTATCTAGAAAAGGCTTGATTTTGTACACTATGACATTGATAATGACGAGTTTCTCAGAGCTTGAGGGGAACCATCCAGTCGAGTATGGTCGTGGGCGAGGCATCAGTGCCAAGTTCAATCTTCAAATGCCTTTGGGAGAAATTAATTTTTTTGACTTCTGTTGTCAGCAATGAAGTGTACTTGTTGTCCATTGGCACACATTTGGGAATGGAACATTCCCTCTGCTTCCTCTGAATTTGGATTGGAGGAAGAGGCAATATTCTCAGACAGGTTCAAAGTCCGTGATTGCTTACCCTCATCAAGTGCCGTAAGGGTAGCACTTGTTTCTATTGTGCAAGTATAGTTTTCCTTGCATGACATTTGACATCTGAGTGACCACTGGAATTGTGAATTGTGCACCACCTGCCAGTTTTGGATTACTTAGTTTATTCATCTAACGGTGTATTCTTCTTATTGAAAGATCGTGAAGGTCCTTTTTCTTGTTTAGAATTCTACTTAGTTCTAGGCTTGGAATTCTTAGAATGCATCCCAAGACTTGGAATCTTCTTTCTTAGACTTCTACTTGGCCTTTGTTTTGAATTGGCAACCAAATTTGTAGGCTGCTCCTAAAGAAGAGTTTTGTATAAAATCCATGTCAGACTTGATATATGGTCTCAAATTAAGATTTTTCTTTGTTTCTTGAACAAACAATTTGGAAACCAAAGTGTGAAAGGCATTTGTGTATTCTTGAATAGATTGATCAAGACCTTGGTGCAATTGTGGAAGCTTTATGTACTGATCATCATGGTTCCCAACCGGAAACAAGTAATTTTTTAGGGCTTGCACAAAACTATTCTAGGTATGTAGAGATTCTAGTCAACATCTTCATGAGAAGTGCAATAGTTATCCCACAATTTCTTTATAGACAAGGAAATTCTTAGAAGAGCAAAGTATATTTCAAAAACTTATTAACCACGTAGTATGAACAGCTTCGATTCACCCAATTATCTAGAGCACCTGCATCTATTTTTCCCTTAACAACAAGGATGTCTAAATTTACTAGTACCTCGTACGACATCGACAATTGAATAATGTTTCAAAAGGAATATAAACGTGCTTAAAAATTGGGCAAAGTGATCAATGATTCCTGCATTCTCACGTGTGGTGACGTGCCAAATCTTCTTGTTGCCTGTTGAAAGCATCTGCTACCATTTTCTCAAGCATGTTTAAAATTGATATCTCTGAAGTCGATTTGCCTTCCATTTGAGATCATGAGGGAAGGTAGCATGCAGTTATGAGTTCCGAGAGCAAGTTTCCAATAATTAGACCTCGTTTTAGTTGGTACAGAAACAAAAAAGATGCAAATGAAAACTTCAATATCCCAGAGATATCATACAAAGTGATTTTGCTATGATACCACTGGTGACCGAATCAGGAGAGAACCCAATGGATAACACAATGGGGTTAAATATGTTATGGCAGAAGCATATATGAAACATCAGAGAATGGATTTTAAATTAGAGTGCTACTAGACAGAGAAACAATGTAACAATAGACACCATGCTTGAAATGTAAGCTGCAAGATTGTATTATGCAATAGTTCTGTACAATGATCTGAGAGATTGGACGTGCTATAAGATGTAGACCCAATAGATTATCTCCTATTCTATCTCCCTTCTAAAAGAATGAATGGAATGCACTATTATACAAGTGTGGAAGACAAAGTGACGGCTTTCCATTTACAAGGATGGCAACTGCTTGCTTCGTGAATGTTTAGTCTCTGTTTTGTTGCTTTCTGGAAACACTGCTGAACAGCTGCACAGAGCAGGGCTGAGTGGCATCAATGAAGAAGAGTTAGGACCATGCAGTATGACCATGTGTGCTTGGGATGCTCCTGAAGCCAGTAGTGAAGATGGCATGTGGCACGGGGTGCTGCTGTTATACCATGAGTCAGTCAAAGTTCCAAATCCTCTTGGATCAACTAGTTATTCCATAACTTATTTGTCTCAGAATGTCATGATATTTCTGTCTATATGTAAACAATTTTGGACCAAATGCTTCTTATATACTTACTGATTTAGTAACTTAGCATTAATTGATTTAAACAATTTTAGTAACTTCAAATACTCACCTACTCGGTAATTCTCAACACAGGATGTAAAATATCGAGCAAATATATTTAAGCAAAATAAAAATACTTCATCAAAAAGAGGCAGGAAATGTCAAGAGTATTGATTGATGAACATTTAGCTGAGCAACGATTTGATTTGGTGATAGTTTAGAACAATTTTTTTATTCTTTAGAACTAATTAGTAATAGTAATTTACTAATTCCTAATCCAGTTAAAAGAGTAAAAATAATCACAGTGACATGCAAGTGATTTTTGTGCCGGACTTAAAAAGAATATGAATACTAATAGTGGTTAGTAAGTCTGCGCATACGAAAGCTAGGACGGATGAAAGATATTCAACATTATATCCAAATTAATTCAAGGTGAACAGCCTAGCCTAAGGACTTCCAGCCTTCTAGCACACACACACGCGCGCGCACACACACACACACACAAGTTCTCATATAATGATTTGTGGATAATCAAAATGATAGAGTCATCAGTGAACATTGAAAATAGTTTGGTTATTGTTGTATCTAATCAGGCATGTGCTAGAATGAAACATGCTTAAGCCTTATTACCTACTAAACCAATTATTGCAACTAGCTATGTTACCCACAAGTAATTTGAATATGTGGCACTGCTTGAACAAAAATTGTACAATTTTATTAGTGTTTGTCTCTGGTTTTGATCAAGAAGTCATGGATTGCACTCCACATCATTCCACTTTGTTTGTACTCTCCTGATCATGGGTTGGTCATGGGTCGGACATTCAGACCCAAAACATTATTTTTTCTTGAAGTTTATTGTTTCTCTTTAATACAGGTCTCTCCAGAAGATTTTATAATAATGACTTTGTTGGTTGGCTAGAATGATTGGAACCTGCCATGCTATTTGTTCTTAGAATGTATTATTTCTAAGTTTGTCTTCCTCTTTAATTTGGCTGCTCTGGCCATTATTATATGGTTTTTGAGTGTTTAATTTTATGGAAATACCTTTGTGCTCTGTGCATTGATGCATGTATAGATTCTGTGATGGCAATTTTTCACCTTATGCAGAATGTTCAGCAGTTCCAACCAGTTATACCAGCTACAGGTTTTCGAAAGGCTGGACTAGCCGCAAGTTCACATCAGACTGGACCAGCTGTAGCTCCTCATCAACCCCAAACATCTGTAGTCAAACGCCAACCTACTCCTTCTGTAAGCTCTCAGTCCACACAAGGTGCAGTTTCAGAATCGCCGCCTCAACAGCCCGTGCAACCAGCTCCTGCTGAATCAGTACTAAGTGTGTCATCTTCAACGTGTGAGAATATAGAGGAGATGGAAGTTGATATGGTAGTAGTCCAGAAAGAACAGGTTGCTCCACGGGAGCAAAATGTAGAACAGACTCGCCGGATGACTAGAGGCTGGCTGAGACAACGATCACAGAGTAATGTCAAAGCTGATTGAATGCTTAAAGAATTAAACTTTCTACAGAAGTTGTGTTTAGCAGCATTTATCAGTCAATTCCTGTATGTTTGGTGGAACTATTTTCAGGGCTTTTTCAATGATATCTTTTGCCGGTGGAACTCTTGGTCATTTTTTGAAATGTGATACCAGGCAGCTCATTTGCAAATTGCCGGAATAATTTTTTTATAGATAATATGCACTTGGTTTCTCTCGTATGGCAGGAATCTGCAAGAAACAATCTTTACAATTCTCTGGCTATCGTGGCAATTTATATTAATCAACCTGGGATGGATTATCAGACTGTATATATATGTGTAGTTTCAAGATGTTGGTACTGTGTTCCATTGCAAATATTTCCAGCCAAATTTATAGTTTTTTTGACTTGGGCATTGTTGATGTGATCTATGAAATCTCCAACATTCGTTACTCTTCGAGGAATATTGTAAGAAGATTTGGTCAAATGCAACTGCTTTTTTATGAAGTGTTTTTTGGTCATTTTCTAGTTTTGCTGCCCACTGCTCCTAGATGACTGTGATTGTAATCTGGAGGAATTTTTCTGAACACATTTTATTTTTCAGTAGTAATTAGGAATGTCTGGTTGTTTTCAAAAATGCATTAATCTTAGCTCTATGGTATGATACTTGTTATACTTTACTCTTAAATTCAGTTGAGACTCATAGGCTCCCATGCTACAGTGCTGTCCTATTTTGATATGACTGATGTTCCTGTTTGATCTATCATGTTCCTCGCCCATACATGAGTTTCCTCTACAGATGATGAGGCCCTGAACAATATATGTAATTTTTGTTTGACAACCGAGGAATCAGAGCCCTGTGACCCGGAGCAGGTGCTTATAACCTTTGCGAGCTCTAAATCACTGGGCAAACACTCTATAACCTTGGGGCAAACTAGGGGACCCAATCCTGCCTGCCAATTTGAAATGAGAATCGAACACGAGACCTGGGTGACCTAAGTCATCGACCCCATTTACTTGGCCCGACCCCGGGGTCTAGTTTTTGTTCTTTATTGATACAAATGATATTGACAAAGATAAAAAAAGAAAATCTTAAACCCTTTACATTGATGTAAATTAAAATACCATGTAGAATTCAGGAGTGCTGTTTGGCCTTGTACTTAATGTAATGACTACTTTGTAGAGCTTTGGAAGCTAATGTGGAAAGTGAATAAGTTTTCTCGTTGGAATGGCAAGGTAGTTTGAGATCATCACAGAGGTTTACTTGGGATTTCTTTAACTAATAGAAGTTACCAAAAGCCCCGGGATTTGTTAATATCATCAACTCAAGGTATAAATAACTAAGGGATGAAAATGAAAGCGTGATGTTTGTTATGAGATATTAGGTGCAATGGATTAGGATTAGGATTAGGATGTTTGTTATGGATTAGGGCTTTGCTCAGTTACCAAGTAGGGAAGGGCTTGGGACTGTTGGAGCAGGAGTTGGCCTGAGGTGCAAGGGCCTACTGTTGTTTGAAATACTGAGGACAACTTGGATCCCAGGGTTGAATAGAGCATATCGTATATGTTAGGATTTCAGATCTTCTGTTTATTAGAACAGGTTCAAGCTTCCTCAGCATTGTAAGTCAGCAGTTTCTACTTCGCTTCCTCTGTTTCAGGCTTTATACCAGGAGAGATGCTAGAATTTTTAAGGGGCAACAGCCTACTGATTTTAGACTTAAAATTTGAGAAAAAGTGTATGGCATTTTCAGGTACTCTTCTTCGTGTAAAAGCTTAGACCTTTTGCTGCCACTGTCATTACATTGGTTGGAAGATTGTTTAAACCGATTTTGTTTTTTGCTATGAAAAGAGTTCAGGGAATTTGAGAAGTAGGCTTAATCTCTGCAATGGAGATACTTTTGAGGCTGTGATTGCCTTACTAATATTTGATTTTCCTTTGTTACTGTTTTGAACTTCGTCATCTGGTTTTACCTTGTCTATATGGATTGTTTCTTCTCGGCTTTTTTGCTGTACTTTCCTTGAAGGGATGTTATCTTGCAAAGAGGCGACATTGTCCTCTCGAGGCCCTTCTTATAAAGCAGTTGTGTTTGGCCGATCACCCTGCCAAAGTTATTGATGGATGCTATTGAAACCCTAATGGATGCCCCAAGATGATAAACTACTTGAAGAATTGAGTTACAAATATCCTTACTGGGTCATTTGGAACTTTAATGGTATGACTTAACAATGCAATCAATTTTGATTAAAGCATTCAACTGCGAAATTTCTTTTGTCAGTTTTTCCAACATAGAAGATTGACCAGTTTTGGAACAAGGGTCTTACATCTATAAAGGCATGATTATATCTTAGACAAATGACACCTAGGTTCAACTTGGATATTGGAAATTCGGATTGTATACTGTTTTGGATCTGTTTATATACTCTACTGCTTGAGTTTTGGACATGAGAATATTCACAAAGAATTGTGAATTTCCCTGGGGAATGTATTACTACGATTGAGGCTACTTGTCAAAAATTCGACTTGGTCTTTTCTTAGAGTGTGTTGGGATCGACCTTAGTCAATGTGTTGGTGATTCTTAAGAGAGATATGATCAGCAGGAGCAATCTATTGATAATGAGAATGTTCTGTTTCAATGCCTTGAATGCCATCAACATGGACATCTGTATTGGAATTGCCTGTTTACCCATCCAAAACCTTGTCATGAGATACCTTCTAGTCATGCTTCTTTGTCACCAAAACAGATCACTAATTCAAAGGAATTTCAACAAGTGAAAAATTGAAAATCCTCGCCTCTTGCCAAAAATATAGGCAAGGCTTATCATGTGGTAACAACAAACACATTCTCTAGTTCATCACAATTAGAAGATGGCGAGTAGTACATGGACACTATATTAAAAATAGTACTATGACTACAATGGCTCCACAATGATAGAAGAAACAAAGGACATGAGGCTAGTGATGATAATGCATTAGTGATAGTTGTCTCATATCCCTCACATGACAAAGCACTTACTTTTGAGAGAAACTTACAAGCAATGTGTTACCAATATCAATTCAAAGCAAGCAAAATTAGATTTTGTAGTGAATGCTAATATTCACAGCTTAGTGGTTTATCCTCGGCCAATTATGAATTGAAATAAACATACAATGATTAATGGCCCACATTTATTAACTTATATATTTGATTTGTTTTAAGGGAAAAAGACATTCATGGCTTATAAGGACTTGATTTGCTTGAAGGAAACATTTGGGTAAGATGGGGACTCGGTCTCTAATGCCCACTTGATAACATGCTTTTATGATACTTGAAGCACTGCCCAAATCACATATCTACATCAATGTTACTTGTAATTATATCATCGTATTTATATGAATAATGTAAACGCTTAACTAGGATATTGGAAATTTAGATTGTGTACCAGTTTGAGTATATTGTTATGCTCTACTACTTGAGTTTTGGATGTGAGAATATTTTATTGTTTTGCTCTACTACTTGAGTTTTGGATGTGAGAATATTTTATAAGGAATTGTGAATATTTGTGGGGAATATATTACTATGATTGAGGTCATTTGTTAAGAGGTTTCCATGGCCTTTGCCGAGTGAGTGTTAGGATTGACCTTGGTCAACCTCTTTCGCATTGGTGATTCTTAAGAGAGATGACTATTAGTGGGAGCAATGTAGTGATAACGAGAATGTTCCCTTTTGATGCCCTTGAGTGCTATTAACATGGACAATTGTATTGGAATTGTCCATTTGTTGGGCCAAAACCCCGTCATGAAATACCTCCTAGTCATGCTTCTTCGTCACCAAAATAGATCACCAATTCGTAAGAATTTCAACAAGTAAAAATTGAAATTCATGACCTCTTGCCAAAGGTATAGGCAAGGCTTGTCATGTGGTAACCAAAACACATTCTTATTATATCACAATTAGAAGTAAACAACGGGTATTCTCTAGACACTCTAGTGGAAAAGAGTACTATGATTACAATGGGTAGTGGACTTAAAAAGACCCTATACTATGATAGAGGAAACAAATGACATGGGGCCACTAACAAATAATGCATTAGTGTTAGTGGTCTCAAATCCCTCACATGACATAACACTTACTTTTGAGAGACTTACAAGTCGACATGGGTACCAATATTAGTTCAAGGAAAACGGAAGTAGATTTTATGGAGAACGTTAATGTTCACGACTTAGTAGTTTATCCTTAAAAAAATCATGAATTAAAACAAATATACAATGATTGTTGGCTTATAGATTTGACTCATTTGAAGGGAAGAAATACATGACTTATAAAGACTTGATTTGTTTCAAAGAAAAGATGGCTCCTCAATCTATAATAGGTAGTCGATGCGTGGGTATGGTAATGGTACGTGTACGGGGATCCGGTATGTTGGTACAACAATTTTTTGGGGGCCGGTGCATGACACTTGGGTACGGCAAAGATAATATACATATAAAATATTAAAAATATTTTCTAAAGTAACAAGATAAGCAAAATTCCAGCCTTACACATGCATAGATTAAACAAATCTCAATTTGAAATATACATAGGTGAAATAACGACAAAAGTTAAAACATATTGATAATTCATTGGTCGAACTTATAACCAGTACATTGTTCAAATCAAAATGTTACAATGTATTATCATTATGTAACATTGTAAACACAAAAATGAAGATACATCAACATTCTAATTAGTAATAGTCTAATGGCTTTGCATCTTCTCCAATGTCTTCAACGAGAGCATCACTACTATCACGTGGTTCATTAGAACCACAAGCACCAGGAGTACAACCAGAACTATCAGCAATGCCGCTCCCACTAGCCCCACTTTGCAGCTCGTGCAAAGTACTATCTAGGTCCGGGTCTAGCAATGAAAGTTGGGCAATGGAAGCATCCAAGTTTAGAGTCTCTGGGTCTATATCCCAACACTTTGTTGGCCCTTTCTTGTACTCATCCTTCTTATGTGATAGAAGGCGTAGGTTAGAATGCACAAAGACCAAATCCTCCGCCTTTTTGCTCCCAACTTGTTGCGGTTAACTAAGTGGATAAATGAGTATGTACCCCAATTCCTCTCAGCTGAAGAAGAACTCGCAACCTATTGAGGCAAGCCGCAAAGTCAATGCAAAATTAAAATTTTAAATTTATAAAAGTAAAAAAGAAAGTTAAGAAATTAAAAAATTAAAATCTTACTTGTGATAAAACTTTTATTGCAAGTGGCATGAGGTAGGTGTATGCTTGTCCATGGAGGTACCACCACGAATAAGCATCCATCTTGTATTTGTCACGAAGAGCGCTAATGGAGTGATCCCTGGAGGATATGAAATTCACAAACTCACCTCTAACCATGTCTTCTACTTCTGGATCTGGGAAGATTCTAGCAAATGCCGCCTTATACCCCTCACTAACTTCAACATCCCTATATGGTGGGACCCTCCTAGGCAAAGAAAGGATCTCTGCGCTATAGTATTTTGGAGTCGAGGCAAAAGCAAGAAGATGCAATGGAGTAGTCATTTTGTTCCACCTTTCATTGAGATGTGACTGCACTTCTTTGAAGAAGGTCTCTGTAGGATCTTGCTCTTTGGCATTTATGATGGTCTTAATTGACTCAATCATTGAGTCAATTCCATCATAAATCTCACCCATGCATGGATGATCCATATCAACAAATCTCAACATACTCACGATGGGCTCAGTAAAACTAAGCAAGTAATCCACACGATCCCACCATGCTTCATCCAGGATCAACAATTTCACATTTCTAGCCCTCTCACTGTTTGTTTGCCTCCATATACTCCAAAGGTCACTGATAACCATGCCACTCAATGCCTCTCGCACCTTCACAAGCCGTCTCAAGACGAGCGTGTGCGAGGCAAATCGAGTCTCAACAACCTAATAAGAAATCAAAAGAAATAAAATTAAGACAAGTAAATTTAAAACATTCAAAATTCTACAAATTACAAACTTATAAAATTAATTTAATGAATTTATAAAAATGAATTTTAAAAACTAATAATTATTTTAAAAATTAAAAAGAAATTAGAATGTTACGGGTTACCTTCAATAGCTGCAATGTCGAGAATTTACGAAAGATGGCTTGGGACATGTGGTGGTTGTTGACGAACATTTGAATCTCACTTGCCTCCTCATATACTTGTTTGATCCAAGCAATTTTTGTGCCCAATTTTTGTAACATTAAGTTGAGGGAATGAACCGCACAAGGTGTCCAAATATGTGTCCATACCGTGCCTCAACCAACAACCCCGTAGCTCTATAATTTTTTGCATTGTCTGTTACAACTTGGACAACATTTTGAGGCCCCATCGCCTCAATAAATTCTATGAGGATTTTGGCAATGAATTGGGCATCCTTCACTTGCCCCTCACAATCAATAGCCCTGAGAAACATTGCCCCTTTAGGACACACGACAACCACATTGATCAATGGCCTATTTGCCTTGCTTCTTTCCATCCGTCGAAACGATGGAAACTCGTGTTTTGAGCCATTGATTCTTGATGGGTAACAATGAGTCTTCAATTTTTTTTTCTTTTGACAATAAGGTGGTGCACACCTTTTCATACCCTAGGCTAATGTACCCTTTAGGGGCTTCATTAATACATCTCACCATATCTTGCCAGTTTGGTGATCTAATGACATTAAATGGGACACCACATGCATAAATAAAACGTCCAACACTTTGGTTAGTTGTCCTTGCTTTCATTCTGGAATGCCCTTTCCAATGGGCCTACATCTTTTGTTTTTTTGTGAGAAAGAGGTGAATCCTCTTCCCCTTCAGTTGCAATAGGTGTAGACAAAAATGGGTGATTTGGAACCACAACATCAACAAAAGGAGAAACATGTGGCTTGCTAATGCTATGTGATCTTCCTTTTCTTGCCATAGGATGATTGGATTTTAATGCAACTGTTGCATATCTACTTCCTCCTGCTCTTTGATGTATGCAAGGGTCTTTGCATGTGGCAACCCCTTTCCATCCAACCCTCCACATGTTCTAATTCCGTGGCCAATAGCCCCACACAAATGGGCTTTCACCCGACTGTAGGAGCTCTTAAATTGCATATTACATTGTGAGCAAACCCAAACAAAGCCCCCTCCACCTGGTAATTGTTCTAGTTGTTTGACATGGCTCCAAAGGGGGGAGGATGGATCACTTTTGTTAAGGACACCTTTACTACCTTGACCCACAGAACTAGAACTCGCATCCATTTTAAGTTTTTAATTGCACAATGCATTTTTTAAAAAAAGAAAACAAATTTAGTCTTGAGAAAATGTTGAAACTTTAAAATTAAAATTTAAATGAAATCAAATGTAGAAAAATGAAGCTTAAAACAATAACAAAAAAAAAAAAAAAAAAAAAAAAAACTAAAAATAATAAAATATTAAATACAAACTAAAACACTTTAAAAAAATCACAAAATACTTACCTCAATACACCCAACACCAATAATGCAAGCTCCTTGAACTCCTTGGCACTTATTGCAAGCTACTTCAACTATATGGCACTTGAAATCAACCCTAAGCAATTGAAAATAGTGGAAAAATTGAAGGTGAGAGTCAAGTATGCAAATAAGAGGCAAGAATGCAAATGTGAGGTAAATGACTTGTTGTTGTTATAGAGTTTGGGGGCACAAATTAGGGTTTAAAAGAATAATTTATTGTTTAAAAAGTCGGTTTGACTTTTTGACCCAAAAATTAAAAAAAACGTCCAACACTAGGCGGGTGCAGTGGGTACAGGAATGGTTCTTCCCGTAGGGCCTGGGTACGCCCGGCCTACGTCCACATGATGTACCCGGCCGTACCTGGACCACCTGTAGGAAGAACCCTACCCGTACCCCCTGCGAACCGAACCCGTACCCCGAACCCGCAACATATACCGAACCCGTACTGTAGGCCCTAGGGCACGTGCACGCTACCTAGCTATTCAAGATACATATTTTAATGTTACATGAAGCATTACCCAAATCAATATCTATATTTGTAATGCCAACTCAAGATACCTATTTTAATGTTATTCGAGGCATTACCCAAATCATATATCTATTTTCAATTATATGTTAAGTATTTGTATGAATAATGTCAACGGTTGTAGTCATGATGGTTATGGTATACAACCTATCAAGAGGCATCAATATTATAAGAATTGTTTCATTTGTATACATATCATTTATGTTCATTATTGAATTGTAATATAACTAATGTGAGATTGGTCATATACCATTTTGTGTATTAAAAAGAGACGTATACTAATTTAAGAAATTAACATTGAAAAATATTCTCTAGTTTGTATCGTTCTTAAAAATTACTCATAATCATGAGATTGTCTAGTTCATTTTTATCCGTAGTGATTGAAATTTTGACAGTTGTAAATTTTATTGGAAAATACCATTTATAGCTTTAGTGAAAAGAACAATTATAATTTAAAAGGAAGCAAAATAAACATTAACAAATATTTGGTTTTGGTGAAATGTTGGGCTTTCTATTCATCTATTATTTTAAAACAGTTTCCCCATCACTTTTAAGCATAAAATGATTTTTAAATTAATCCTATACGTAGATAAATTGTGAGACTCTAAGAAATGAACATATTCACATTTGCTTGTGTTTTCGTAGAATAATTTGAAAGAGGAAACAAAGCATCACATGAATCAATGTGTAGTGTGTGAAAATCAAATTTTCTATTTATATCTTGAATGTTTTAAATTTATAAAGTAGAAAATCACCTAAATCAAAATCTCATACGCAATTCATACTAAAATGGGTTGTTAGACAAACCCCGAGGCTTATTTAGACAAATCAATTTATAGACTTGATCGTACCCATACAATTATATAATGAATAAAAGTTCCTATTAACTTTTGATTTGCTCTAGGTGTGCAATCCACCAATACCTAAGTAAATGAACACCTAATTATATCAATCCACCAATACCTAAGTAGATGAGCATAGTATGGTACAATTTATTGGGTTTGTAAACGAGTAAGTTTCGATTAATAAGTATGTTACCTATATTTTTTTATCCCACATAAATTGGGTTTTATTGGGACTTGTAAAATTCACTAGTAATAAGTAGTTAGAGAGCAATTGCTAAGCACTAGTACCATCCTTGAAAAGTGATTACATAATACGTCTAACTGTAATACCCCTTCTGGGACACCGAAAAACTCACCAAACGTGACTGAAAATTTCAGGGTAATTTTTTTTTGGTCGTGTTTAGATAATATCAATACATCTTTTATACCCTTTCCTTGATAGTTACTAATTTTTATACTAATTTAAATTACCCCATTAAATGAATTATTAACCTAAACCCGGTTTTAATTATTTACTTATCTTTTACTTGCACACCTTAAATACCTCTTTCCTTTTAGTTAGAATTTGTCATGGAAACAATAATTTACTCATTTTTAAAATATAATTAATTTTCCCTTGGATAAAATTACCCACAACCCCTTCATAACATATTTAATCCATCACACCCTTCCTCTTTGCTATAATTCCCATTAAAACCCATGACTAAAAAGAAAGGAGGATTTAATAATAATCCTAGGGTTAAATTCATCTTGGCCATTGGATTTGGAATAAGCCCTAAAATTTTTGCCCTAATCCTCTAATGGCTTTTTTTTTTTTTCTTCTCTTTCTCTTATTTCTTTCTCTCATTTTGCTTTCTTTTCCCTTGTGCAGGTGTTTGGGGAGAACTATGGAAACTATTTTTATTATTATTATTTTTTTGTAATACTCTTGCTGTATTATATATATATATATATATACTTTTTTTTATAGAGCAAATATATAAACATATTTGTTTTTTTTTACCGTGAAAAATTTGCAAGGAAGGGGGGAGTGTCCGAGAGTGGGCGAGTGGAGGAACCTGTGTGGGAGAGGGGCAGGGCGGTGGCGGCGTGTGTGGGAGAGGCGGCGGGGAGGCCGCACGGGGAGGGTGAAGGGATAGGCAGCAGGGGCGGGATAGGGTGCGGTAGGGGAGAAGGTCAAGGAGGCGGCGGTACGGGGCCGCAGGGACGTCGGGATAGCACAGAGCGGGGAGGCGGCGGGGACAACACAGGTGGGGAGGCGCGGGACAGGGCCACACGATATGTGGGGGCGCGCCCCGTGGATGGCGCAGGGGGGGGGTTCGACCCCCACCGGTTTTTTTTTTTTTTTAAAAATGCAAAGGGGGCGAACCTCCCCCATATAATTAAAAAAAAAAAATCGTAATATATATATATATATATATATATATATATATATATATATATATATATATATATATATATATATATATATATTATATATATATATATTAATTAAATATAATATATATTATGTAAATATTTTGATAATATATAAACATATATATATATAAATATATAAATTAATTAAATGATATATATATATATATATATATATATATATATATATATATATATATATATATATATATATATATATAAGTATTTTCATTTCTGGCAATATAAATCAATGCTTTGATTGCCATTTAGTATACATATATACACATATATAAAATATATAAAATAGGTAAAATGAATCCAACTTCTTTTAATACTTTTAATTTATAAAATGAATACAGATTAATACTTTTTTTTTGTACTTAATAAAACAGCTTCTAAACTACTCATAAAAGAATCCAACTTTCTTTTCAACTATTTATTTTGCCCTAGTTACAAGAAGAAACAAAATAATGGCCTGAAAGAAAGTATTTCAATCAATATTATTCATGAAATCCAATGTTAAAATTTCTACTTCATTTCCAATGTTTTTAACAAAACTTACTTCAAAATAAATAAATATATATATATATATATATATATATATATATATATATATATATATTACAATAAATGAGATTCTTAACAAGAATATGTAAACCTTCCTTTCAACACAAAAGAAAATCAGATTTCTAACACCATAATAACCTACAAGGAAATGTACGATTCAAAACTAATAATAGTTTCTACCAATGTTAAAACAAAACAAGCTTCATATAGCCAAGTAGATTTCATTCCAAAAGTAATGCCAAAGATTATTTCAGTTTTACACACATGTAGACTTATTCAACAAGTAATATGTCCTCCTTGTAAGTAAAATATGAGAGATACATCAAGATACAATTGACTGAAACATTTGATACATTACTTCTCTTCCACAAACTTACATATGAATGCAAGATATACAAAATGGAGAATTAGCAAGGAGATGAAACTATTCTCATAACCATATCCAAAGGAGTTACAATACAATAGGTTTTCATAAGGAGAGAAAAGAACAATAAGAGCCCAAGAGGCCACCCACTTCAACTTGAGGGCCAACTTCCATGTCTTCCCAAAAAGCTATACAAGGAGAAAAAGAGCTTGTTTGCCACCCAACCATAGGCATCATTACATGCCTATCCCAAGGTTGGGATGCATGCTAGCCTCCCCCAAGCCCATGGGAAAGAGGATAACTACCAAAACTTGCACAAGATGGAGGGTAAACCAATAATGATACAAGTACACAAAAATAATACACATGCAAACAAGATTCCAAAATTTACAAGGAAGAGAACACATGTTCATCCTCCAAAAATGGGGAAGAGAGGAGAAAGTTCTCCAAAAATTTTATTCCAAAAATTTCTTGCACAAAGCAACAAACTCCTTACCCTCCTTATTGCTCCTAATTTCAATCCAAAACCCTCCTTATTCCTCCTCCCTTTCTCCAAGTCCTTCTTGGAAGGATTTTCAAACCCCAAAGGGGTTTCCTTACCAAGAATGGGGAAGAAGATTCAAGCCAAATGAATCAATTTCCCCACCTCAACCATTTGAGGGGAAAAAAATAAGACCCTACAAGGCTTGTCCATCAAGCCTTGAGGATTGAGAGGGAAAATTCCCTCTCTCTTCCCCCACACTCCAAAACTCCATCATACCATATGGTGGAGGGAGTAAAAACAAGCAAGCAACCAACATCTACATACCACAATTAACAATCTCAAGCAACCAATCTATCAACAAAAAGGAAAACAACACAACACAAAGACATAAGAGCCTACCTCAAGGAAAGCTCTCCAAAAAGCTTCCCAACTTCAAGTTTCTCCACTCTTGACTCAAGCCAATCCCAAGCTCCAAATCACCCAAGCATCCAAGCAAGAAATTCCAAAGAAAAAGTCCCTCTCTTTTCCCATGAATGGGAATTTGAAGAGGTGCAAGCAAGCATCCTCACAAATGAGGGGGTGACATGTGTCACCCCTCTCCCTCATCAAGGTCAAAGATGCCAAAACAAAAGAGAGAAAGGGTAAAATTAACTTTTTGCCCTCTTCTCCCAAATTCCCCTAAATGTTAGCAAGACAAAACTAGTGGAACTTTTGATAAACACACAAATCCACATCCCTTACATGGATGTGACTATACAAGAGGTAAAAAGGGAGGGAAAACTCCCTCTAGCCTTGAAAATAAGCCCCCTACCCATTAGGTAGGGTCCAAGGGCTCATTTTTATGTTAGGGGGACTCCCAAGCTACAAAGGGGTCCCCAAAAATGCCCAAAATACCCTAATTTCTAGTTTTGCATTTTTGGCACAAGGGTAGAGGGTGTGGGGACCACCCAAGGGTCTCACATGTGACCCTAAACCCTTGTGATTAAGTGACACATTAAACAAAATCAACAATTTAAAAGAAAGTGGGATTATTGACTCCCAAAACAAGTTTACATCATAATCCATTATCCTAAACAAAATTAAAAATTCAAAGCACATACATTACATACATTGTGGTCACTCATAGTGCCCAAAATAATAATCACCTATACTAAAGCTTCACACAAAGAACATGGCTAGGGCTCAACCCGTGGTCAATTGCTTGTGCAAGATTGAGTAGTGACCTGAATCCCACGTTCTCCCGTAAACTGTCACTGCACACTCATTGCACACATTAATCGCACTTTCTCGATACAATATAATTCAATGACATAGTAAGATATCAATGCGTTCTAAACTAACCTAACATCCTACTGAAATCAAGATGCAACAACGTGTACAATTATATTCCATATTCCAAAAGTTAGACAAGATAATAAAGTGACATATAACCATAGAATTCCACATGCAACAACTATCCATTATTATAATTAGGTTCCAAACACAAAGATCATATCCATTAATATCCATGACATTATAAGAAAATGTGACAATATAGAAATTAAGTGAATTGGCGCTATACGCTTTGAATGTCTACACATGTCTAATAAGATCAAATATCTAAATATAATGTCCAAGATGTAACCAATCATTGTCAAAACATGTCTATGAGCAAAGAAACAACAAGCTCTTGAACTATAAAAAGTGTGGGCACTACACTAACAAAACAATACGTTAAGATCAAAATTGGGCGCTAGATGAAGGCACAAACTAACCATAACAATATTAAAATCATAAACCAAAGACTAGCAAACCATACTATAGCTAAGACATAAAGACATACTCCAAAGTAGAAACATATGCAATAAACTAGGTACAATCACTAATGAGACCAAAGACAAAACTACCCATCTAAAGAACTCTTGACCATGTGGATTGCCTAGAGAAACTACTTTCTTATCTAGAGGAGACATGACTAGAAGGCCCAACTTTGCCCATGCTCACACCATCCACATGCTCTAATTTAATAGTGAGTAATGGTTCTCAAGGGCCATATGCAACCAACAATTTTGCTTAATTAGACGATCTCATTTATGGGAAAGATCAAACAAATGGTTGAGTGAATCAAAAGAAAAGGGTGCCAAAAATTAGGTAGCTTAGGGACGCCGACATTGAAGGACTCTAATAACATATCCCCACTTATAATGTTGAACAATTCATTAGTGTTGACATCCAAACTTCCTTGTTAATATCTAACAAATTTGCACAAAAAGGCATATGAGGTTTCAAATACAACAAAGACCACTCTTTCACCATTCTTGTGAAGTAGAACATAGCAAATGAACCTATAAACATCAATATTTTTTTACCGATTATATCAAACAAGTAAAAAAGCTGTTTCCAACAAACCACCTTGAGATTGATAGAATGCCATCCCTACATAATCAAGCATCAAAATCTAAATGCGTCTTTGATCTCATTAATAGAGACAATCCATTTGTTGTATAGTGCCATGATGTGAGAAACGAATCAGTATTTAAATTAATAAAGGGAGTGAATTAAGAAGAAATTGGAAGCATGACATAGTAAGAGATTGTGAAAATGTTGAGAAAGATGACAAGTCTAATGGGAAAGTCGGGCGCCTAAGTGTTTTTCGAAACTTTAATAGATATGACATGATCACATGTAGTATGTGAATGCTTATCACAACTAACATGTTCTTTACACCCTTTTTAAATTTTATATAATGTTATGGAAATGCACAACAAATAAAAAAGAATGTAAGGTTTGTTACAAGGGGTTATTCTAATTAATTAACTTCCAAAATTAATCATGTAATATCATAACAACACATTAATACTTGCAACTAGTGATAATGATATGCTATAAGCTCAAAAACATAAGAGGAGAGATGCACTTATCTATACAAAGTGATACAAGAAAGATTTTGGGTGCATAAACTAGAGAATCAAAGTATTGAACACCGAAGATTATTTGTTTCCTAGAGAGCTGTAATTGGAAAATGCCTTTGTTTGAGATCGTTTGTGCGGTTTTGGACCTACCTAGAGTGGGTGTCTCAGAACTTTTTGTGCTCTTTGATTGCACGAAATGTGTATTGCTGTCAAAGCCTAAGTGCCACACAGTTGAGAAACCCTATGAAATGATTTGAATCGAACTCAAATCTTAACCATGAGTGAAAGACCTTGCAAGAAGGTTAGTGTTTGGGTTGAAGTGCAATTCGTGCACCACCTACATTGACAATGTTATGAAGAGGCCTCAAACCACACGTAGTTCTCCACCTAGCATGTGATATCTATATGGATGCAACTAGATTGACAACTTGAACCACTTTGACAATGTTTGAGATGATTTTGCTCTTGTTAAGACACTTGATTGAGATCCTTGGATGCTTGGAAACGAGGGAAGATGAACTCCTTGACCTGATTGACTACTTCAAAACTATAGTAGTGACTGCCCTAATGGACGTGCATCAACTCTAGGAAGATTTACAAAGCCTTGAGTTCCTTTTACATTAGTATTTGTAATGAGAGCTCATGAGATTGCCAAATGAGTAAATGAAGTGATATGAACTTTTTAAATAGGGTTCCAAAGGTAATTCATGACAAGGCTGACCGAAGAGGATAAAATGACCCAACAAAGATAATCAAATTAAAAGTAAAGGTGGAGGATGTGTTGGTCTAAGACTGTACAGGTTGGCCATGATCGGAAATTATATCTTAACCTTACTATATGGTTTTGGATAGGGTGACAATGAGTGCAATTTGAAAGTTTGTATCCTAATAATCAAATGTTAATTGCCAATTTTTATAAATTTATATCTAGATTATGATGACACATCAATGTGTAGGAATACACAAGTTGGGAGAGAGACAATAAAATGTATTGAGCGGGGATAACATGTGTATATTTGTCTTAGTAAAGGAACATAGTCACAACCAACAATGTTAAAAGGGTAAATTGCCCAATTTGAGTATTTACACATACCTAACAAGACAATACAATTTTAAGATTCAAACCTTACATTTAGTCATTGATTGTATTTGGAGACATCCTACACAATTATGGCCTTGAACCTAATAGAATATATCAGAAATCACCAAACCTTCCCCAAAAAAATATGACGACCCAATAAAATCCAATAACTAATATAATATAACCCAATAAAACCTAATAGCTAACATAATATAACGACCCAATATGTAAACATATTCCATTAAATAGATGATAATATGGAAGTAAGGTAATCTTTAATGTGGGCACTTCTATATTTCATCGAAGGTTGTATTTTTAAATCATACTTTAATTGAAAATAATAAAAATTGAGAAACCTTACATAACACATAAGTGGTGTTAAACATAGTAATGAAAGATACTCATACATTATCTCAAAGGACTTTGCATGAAAAAGTTGCTTCGTATTTATCAAAATTTTGTTGTATGTCATGTAGTAACAAATTTCTTAACCCATAACTAAATTTGGAGTGAAATAGTTGATGTTTTAAATATTTTTTTGATGATGAGGCTCATAAATGTTATGTTACTTTTCTTTAACACTACTAATATATTTTTTGATAAGTAAATAGAGGGTTGATGGATCCATTTCCCATGTATTTCATGCAAAACAATGCAACATAAGATCAACATGTAATAATGTGGACCATGAAAACACCTTTTCCCGGGTAAAAACAAGGTTTAAACCTATTCCAATCCCATCTAGATTACTCTATACCTCATCATAAATCAAAATGGGTGATAACCTATACCCACCCCACCATAGAAAACTAAAAAATAACATATACAACATTATTCCATGTCCATACTTAGATGCTATTAACACACTAAACAAAAGATAGGGGACCACCACCAATAGCTCTAGATGGTCTTGCTTCATCCTTCATTTTCAGAAAATTATCCTCCTCTGGAAAACCTAGACCAACATCGAAGCCCAACCTTCCAACAAGATTATGGTTTTCATAATATGGAGCATCTTAATAATCAATATTATCTATAAGTGGCTCTATGAAATGAGAGTGTTGAAATCCATCTCTCGATGTAGATCCTTTAATATAAACCTTGGAAGCAAGAACTCGATCCATGGAAAACAGTTGGAAGAGTGGACTTAAAAGAGGAATGACAAATGGAAGCAAGGTTGGCAGTGTTTTAGAAAAGGGAGAGTTTACATGTGAACCATAAAAGTGGCCATGTGCCAAACAATTTTGCCACTTAACACCAATCAAGGATATTATTAATTCCAATGTGAATTAGGGAAGGTTTGAAGCCAAATAAATAGTTTGGGGACAAGATGGCGAGTTAAATATCATGTTTGGGTGACAAATCAACCATCTAAATCTCAATTACCTCGGACCAATGATTTATCTCATTGTTTATTTCAATTGGATTTAGTTGATCAATCTCCAAAATAACATGAAAATCAACCACTTTGATTTCTTCCTTGGAACAATGTTGGATATTCCATTTTGATCGACCCTCTATGAGATGTCTAGCTTGGCTTAAAATATTGTCTAGCTTCCAAGAAAAAGCTTGACCTCTATTCATTGTTTGCACACGATCATAGAGTCACCTTCTATGATGAGGTGATATGAACTTCTTTGACCAAAGCCATGGCCTCGACTTCATTGTTTGTCCCATATTTTAATTGACAAGAGGTTTCTCAAATAAGAGCTTGAGAACAATCCTTAATTATGCAACCTACACCAAAGATTCCAAGATTGCCCTAGAAACCCCCATCAAAATTCAATATGAAGAAGCCAAAGTTTAGGTAGCTACCAATAAAAATTGGCCCTCCTAAATTCAATCCACAAAGGAAGAACTATTCTTGACCCATTAACATAAAGCTAACATTATTAATATTATTAAGAGGTGTTTGTCCGCTTTATGAATTCTTTTACCTTATGATCAAAATTAAAAATATATAATTTTTTTAATCACGAATCCAATTAATTAATAAAATTAAAAATGTCAAGTTATAATTACCCTACACCAATCATATTTGCAAGGAAAAAGACTTGACATTACATGGACAATTTTTTTATCAATTCAAATTTAACTTCTATGGCATTATAGGACATATATTACAAACTTAACATAAATTATGTATAATATATTCTTAGTGAAAGTTGAGTTTCATATTAATAATTTTATATATAATTAAAATAATTTTAATTAAATTTGTGAGACTAAATGGTATATGGGATCAATAATGTTTATGTTGCTTTATTAACAGAGGGATATAACTTTAAAACATTGTCATTTTTGAATGAAAGTTGGTTCTTCTATTGGGTTGGCTTAGAAATTCCTTTAGAATTTTTATTCTTTATCTCATGAAATTTAAGGTCTCCATATACATCACTTATAATATGGACTAAGAATTAAGCTTTGTTATTTCCTTGTCAATTTTGATTTAAAAATTCCCTCTTTGAAAATTTCTTAGATAGAGTCCACTCA